>CM072166.1:14545323-14728424 GCA_036850595.1 Rhyacichthys aspro | reverse complement strand
ACCAAATAAGCAACAGCCACATGTTAACAGAATAGCAAAAGTGGCCTTCCTCCTCTCTTTGGAAAATCATGGCCAACCTTATATATATATATATATATATATATATATATATATATATATATATATATATATATATATATATATATATATATATATATATATATATACAAAAATATATATACATATATATATATAAATATGTGTCCTCACTTCACTGAGCCATTATTCATGAATGGGTGCAAGTTACTTTGTAGAAAACAGATTTTAGAAGTAACAAATTTTGTGAATTGTAACTAAAAACATGTTTATATAGTTGACATAAAATACTGAGTAAAAGTAAAACATTTATTTAAGAAAAGCTAAATGAAAAACTTCAGTACAATTTATTCAAGTTACCTAAGTTACTTTGATAAAGTTGCCACAGCTTCAACAGCTAAAACAACACCCCTATGTTTTTTTAAACATTATAACTATAAATATTGAGGACAATGACCTAGGAATGCCAAAATGCATCTTTATTTTTGTATGCTCAAGAATAAGAGCATTCATTCATGGTTTTTCTAGATATTTCTTGAGAAATGAAGTTTTTTGCTGCCAAATGTTTCACATCTGATAATCCATGTCATTTGTTGAAATAAAGAAGCAGAAGAATTCAGAAGCATTGATTTGTCCATGTTGTAATGAAGATCTATTAGTCACTTTTCTAAGTTTAGTTCTGCCTATTTATCAACAGCAACCATTGAGACAAATCTCCAATGCCTATAAAACACATAAATAGAAAGCAAAACTTGTATATATTTTCTACATAGAGGCAATAAATAATGAGAGGTAAGTTCATAACTCATTCTCAATCTTTATTAAATCTCTTCACCGTATGGGTTTTGTAAAGGTGTTGTTTTCTGCAGCAGAATTGGCGTCTTCCACCGCAGTAGATAGGAAAGTAGACAAGCCTTGGAAATGCTGGAGTAGGTCAATCTCATCTTAAGGATAAAAGAGAAATTATAGTTATACAGCCAATTATATTGATTATGAAAGCCTTATCTTTCCATATATGAAATAATACATCATTTACCGGGCTAAGTCTTGACTCTTCTGACATCCTCTTCATGTCCTCCAGGTCCTGGTCTCTTTGGTCCTTAGCTCACTTCACTGAAACACTTAACAAAGTTGCTATGTTATTACATCAGGTTTAATCATCAAGGAGTAGTGCAGTACAAACTCTCTATGAAGTATAATTAAAACTATAAACTGCAAACTTCTAAAGCTGATTAAACTGGTTTCAAAAATATAAAATAATGTATATCAAAACATTTATTGTGCACATACTTTTTAAGCTATTCGTGTACTTAATTAATATAGCCTGGCCAGCCAGACGGCTTTCTCCATGTATTACATACAGAAAAATCAGTCTGGTAGTGCGGGTTTGAACAGGATTTCAGGGCGAGACCATGGGCGGAACTAACGCTGGCTGAGTAAACCAATCAGAGAAACCACAGATGTGATGTAAGGAAAGTGACCGTCCAATTCCAGTTGTCAACAAACCACAGAAGATGCTTTGGTGATGGTGAATAACTTCTGTTGTTTTTGTGTGTCTGAGGACACATGGTGTAATATCGAGTTCAGTACTTATTTTCGATTGTATTCTCGCGCTCTTTATGAAACATGAAACAAAATCCTGCCTCCCTACGATTGGCCGGGAAGAAGACTGACCCAGACTGACTTTCTGTGTATGTAATACAATGAGAAAGCCGTCTGGCTGGCCAGGCTAATATGAATATTAAATGGAGTGCAACATACAGACATTTTGCAGCACTTTTTAGGCAATCAGAAACAAGTAATTAAGTTTAGATTAAGTAGTAAGAAAGACCATGGTATAACTCTGCATTACCAGCTGTTAAAACTAGAACCACCATATTGCAAATGTCCACTGGAGCGGTAGTTTAAGATAGAGCCTGCATCTTGTGGCACTTGCTTTTTCAAAGTCAAAAAACCTAATGCATTAGTTGAGTAAGTCTGGAATAAGCTGCTAATTTCTACTACAGTTTATTGCAACATTCAACAGTTATAGTGCAGTTATTGAGCATCGCTACTTAAAAGAGTTGTTTCTTTATTCTAGTTAATAGCTACAAATCTATTTTAAAACTAAGCTTCAAATCGGATTTATTTCTCATAAAGGGCGGTCAACTATACAAAAACATGACATCCTGCCCCATACCTCTCATTGTAAATTATAGCATATTTTACAGTATTTTTAAGTGCCACAATGGCATTAATATTTGTCGACACTATCTTTCAGTTTAAATGTTTAAATGGTCTATTTTTACTGAAACAAGTAATAGCAATATAGATTTTATTTAATGTTAATTTTTAGGTTAGAGTTTAGGTTTGAAGGTGAGAATAAGTGGAAAAAAATATGAATTAATAAATTTTTAGGAGGGGTTTTCTATGTTTTTTGGAATTTGGTGTGGTTAGCACTAGCTACCAAGCTAAGTACTGTTATTAAAGAATTTTAACAAATGCTTTATTTTTTATTTATTGCAGAAAGGTAATAATAGGGTAAATAAATTATACTTACCTTGGTAGATAGGTAGGTGTATTAGCTAGACGTAATAATTTAAAATGCTGCCTCTGTAAAGCTAAACTGTAGCTTAACACTAAGTTAAGCTTAGCTTAACCTAGTGCTAAGCTAGGCTAATTAGGTCTTGGGTTTAAAATGTGTTGTGTAAAAAGATAAATTTTTACCCAACACATAAAATGCTAGGCTGCTGTTCCTAAGCTCTCCAGATGGTGCATTGATGTTGAAAATGGTCGAAACATTGTTGGAAAACGTCGAGCTAATAGACCATACCTACCTAGCTAGCAGTGGTGTGGTTGGGGTGCCTATGGACAGCTGGTGTGGAAGATTCACGAAGCTGAGGTTTAGGGAAACAGGTACAACACATTTGCAGGAATGAACTGACTGTGATGTTTCTAACTGAGCCAATCAAAAAGACATTTCAAACACCGAAAAATTTGGTCTCTTCAATTTCTGCTGACAGGTAATGATGCCTAGATGCTAAAATGAGGCTTAGACATTTTGCTTCTCATCCAAGGAGTGTCTTAAGTTCTAACTGACCGGTAGAGACTTGCAGGAACATATGCCTTACAGAACTGTTCCAAATGGTGATGTCTGCCTGGTAGTTCACGACTGGATTTTGAAGTACAACTACCGGGAAGACATTGGCAGTTTTGCAAGGCATATGTTTTTGCAGCTTACACCAATCAGTCAGAACTGAAGAAGCTTCTTGGATAATGAGTAAAACGCCTTGGAGCTTGGGTCAGCAATGCCAGATTTTGATGTAATGCAGTTCTTTTTGAAAAATGGTCTTGCCAGTTTAATGTCTTTTTGTTGGCCCAGTTATCAGTCATGGTAATTCTGCAGAAATATTCCTGTTTCCCTAGACCTACGCTAAACTATTCATAGGCACTCCAATCAACCCTGCTTTTAAAATCCCTCGTAGGTCTTAGAACCAGGGATGGCAAAGAAGCTTGCGCAGAGAGAGTCTCTCCGTTGGCACCAGCTTCAGGCAACACCTCAAGAAATGGCGGCAATCTGAAATGAGAAACAAACAGAAGAAATAGTGAGGGGAAAGTAGGATGACGATGTTTGTTGTGCAATGCTAGTGTTGTACATCTAATAAGAGGTACACTTTGGTAGTGTGCTGAAAAGATAATCTGTAGAAGACCTTTACCTTTAGAGAGGCCTCTTTTGATCTTGAGTTTCCCCTCTATCATATCAGTGGTGGTAAAATCCTTGGGAGTGTGCAGAACCTCCCAGAGTAGAGCACCAACTTGCCAAACACAGGTCTGGTCTGGAAGGTACCAACCCTCGGTGCAAAACTCGGGGGGAGCATAGTCCACGGTCCCTGAAGAAAACCCAAAAACAGCGTAAACAATTTCACTGAAATATAAATGATTGCAGAATGATACAACTTATATGGATATAGAGTTCTGAAAATATATCGCAACCATTGATCTCTTACCTGCATACATCCCTTCGTACAAGGGCTCCAGGTCACAGCTGCAGCCAAAATCCACAATGCGGACATGAAAGCCGTCAATGCACTCTTTAACCAGGATATTGTCGCACTTGAGGTCTCGATGGAAAACACCTCTCTTGAGCATCTCCGTGGTTGCAAGGATGACCTTCCTGGTGAGGTCCTGGACAAAAAAAAACCCAACCTTAGCACCAGAATCTAAGTAAAAAAAAAAAAATGTTTAGAATGTGTGTAATATACTTTGGCTTTGGCCTCAGTGAGTGGGCTGTCGTCGTTGCAGATATAAGCCCTCAGGTCTTTGTAGTCTTCGGGCTTCTCCATTACGATGACCACCTGGTTCCTCAGTTCATACCAGTCAATAAGGGCCACAGCTGCGTTCAGTCCGATGAGGTTCCTGCCACCTCCTGCCCTCTGCATCAACTCGACCTCCGATGGGACGCTGTACTCACGGCCTGACACCCCGACCTACAGCAAAGAGAGAGACCATTCAAACTGAGTCCACATTTTTAATTAAAAGAGAAGTAAATTATCATTTTTGTATCAAATAGGATAATAATTTTATCTCTAAATGGACCGCTGAAGGGCGCCGTCAGTGAAACAGCTCTCCCGGTCCCTCAGATTTGGAGCAGAGAATGAATTTTGTCCAATGAGAAGAGAGTACTCATTAAATGAAAGATTTTGCTTAATTCTTCTTTAAGTTCAGTGATGAAAGCTTATGTCACATATAGTTTTCTTTGTTTTGAATGTGGCTATTGACAGGTGGTACTAAATTAGAGCATTTACATTTATCAAGTTCCTCTCTTGTCTTAACCTTTGAAGCTAGCTGTTTAGACAGAATAGTTCGAAAATACACATAACTTTTTTACGTAATTTTCAATTTTAATTTTTCAATATAGCCTTTTTTCCCAGTAAAGTGGTTGGGTATGGTTTATCAGATGGTATGGTGGTACCAGAGCCTGTTAGTTGCAGCACTGTGATACAGTTGCTAACATATGAAGTAAAACAATTCCTTACTTGAGTAAAATGTACTATTTTCAAAAACAAAGTTAGCCACAGCTGTTTTTTGAATCTAAAAATTGTGACATTAAATACTGAGTCTTTCAAGTCTTTTTGACACCACTATTTGCTCATTTATTGCATGTTAAGGGAAGCTTTACTAAACCTTTCCAAACTGACCCGACCCTTACTGTACCACCTACAAGAAACATGCCTTAAATCTATAAGTGGTAAAAAGTCAATTCTAATGACTGTTTTAGTATTATGATTATATTATGTTGTGTGACTCACCACTGTTGAGAACAGCATGGTGCTTTTCCCGATGTACTTGATGGCAACCTAAGAATCAGAACAGACTGTGGTTAATACAAAATGTTCACTTGTTGACTTATGATTGAAGACTCAATAGCAAAAAGATTTGTTAGTTAAAGTGAATAAAGATGGCTGAACTTACAGGAAGATTGTCGGACTTCCTCAAACCAGCATAAACTGAGCCAAAGCCTCCTTGTCCGATTTTTTCCAGCTTTAAGTATTTGGCCTTGAACTCTTCTAAAAACACACAATAAAAAAATGATATCAGACAACAGTACTGAAAATACTTATTTATAATGAGACAAATAGTGTTTAATATAGTTGTAAAACAGCCCATGTAATCAGCTAAAGGCCTTGCCCGCTGTTGGGATATCATTTCACTGCTTGTGTTGTGTGAAATTGTATTGGGTAATGGTGTTTGTCATTTTGATCTTCTAGAAAAAGTCAGGAAAAGTAGACGAACATAAAGTGACATAAAGTCTAAAAGACATGTATATGTGACTTTTTTTTTTTTTTTTTTCAATCGCACTTAGTCTCTGAGTCTCTAGCATAAGCACATTGTAGCCAGAGACATTATTCCTTCCTTAGTTTAGTGTCATTTTTTTATAAACAAATGAAATTTTTGATAAAAGTTCAATGCATTGTTTAACAAGGCACCATACAAGTTCAAGCTTTGGGTGTTAGCTTTGGGTGTTCTCATTTTCTAAAAGAGAAACATGACACATGGGAAACATCTCCCCATGTAAAGTCAGTGAGAAGCAGTGATTTGTTTACTTCTCATGGAACGGGCGAAGCTTACAAGCATTTTTAATAACAGCAATGTAAAAATAGGTCATCAGCCTTATCTAATTCATCTAATTCATCTGACTCAAATACAAGTAAATAAAAACCTAAAACTATGACATTTTCTCTTTTTCTACAATGTCACAAATAAGGTTTTAAATTCGGGACCTTAACTCTGAGCTAACGTTAGCAGGTATGTAGTGTGAGCTTTTAACTTTGTGACACTACAGCATGTTATATCACATTTTGAGCATGCGGTAATAGGCCTTTCTTCTGCTGAGGCATGTCTTGTACTTGAGTTACTTTACTCCCCCTGCTGGCCAGGAGAGGTATTCATTTCAAACAGCTGATACTTTTTATGTCGAACTTAGTTATTTAAAATGAACATATAAACACTTAGACAACATTTAAGCAATGTTGCAAGAACGACACATCAACATCATGCAACAATAAAGGATCATCACAGTAGTAAAATAATAATCAGGCCCAAAATCGAATTGCCGTTTTTTCTTACTCATGCTGGAGCCCTTTTGATCTAGAACTGGGTGGTCCCTAAGGATGTATTCCTCGTTAACATCCATGTCTGCAACCCTCCTCCTTCTCCTCTTCCTCTTTTTCTTGGTCTTTTTGGGCGCATTCGGAATATTCGGCTTCTTGGACGGCCCTGCTGTTTCCTCCTTGGCCTTCCTCTTTCTGGTATTGCTCTCTGAGGCCTCCTGGACACTGGTGCTCGGCCCTATCAGGACAATAAATAAAAGTCAGACAAATGTACAAAATAATGAGCTATGCCGTTAATAGTGATTCAAATTAACCATTATTAACTGCTCAGAAGAAAGTGTAGGAAAGTCAAGGGTAAAAAATATATTCTCAAAAATCCTGCTTACACTAAATTAATGCAGGTTCAACTATGGGTAAACTACATTGCATTACAAATTGCAATGTTTATACCATTTTGACATAGTTCAAAAATACTCCCTTACCACTGCTGGTGGTTGCCTCGTTGGATGTTTTTATCTTCTTTTTTCTCTTTCTTTGTGTGTTTTTAAGGGCCACGAACACAGCGGACTCTTCTGGGTCTTCATGGGCCTTCCTCTTCCTGGATGTGCTCTCAGGCGGGTCCTGGGCACTGCTGCTGGGTTCTGTCAGGACAATAGAATTGTATGTTTTTAAAACATGCTATATCAATTTCAATTTAACAATAACCAAAAAATAAATAAATAAATACTCCCCATTAGCAGGAGCCAGATAGTTCTACATTCAAATTGAGGATCTACGTAAAAAAAAATTCTTTATCAAAGATTGCAGATCTTTGCATGTAAAACTGTGCTCAAAATGATTAACAATATATTGGAATAATGTTAAATCAGTTACTTAAAATAAAATTGACTCAAGCTGAATAATTATCAGTCTACTTTCTTACTTTTAAAGCAACATTATGTTACCTGCTGTGGAACCATCATAATAACTGAGGCTAAAAAACGTAGTGATTTCTGATGTCGTCTTTTAAGGTAAACAGTTATTTTATATTTTTTCATAGGTAGCAAAAAAATAACCAGATCAAATTGCCCAATAAATGTACAACAAAATACAAATTAAAAATATATAAAACAGTGAAAATATGGATCTCTGTATGACCTCAGCTACTTAAGACAATTTGCTTTGTGCCAAAAGAAAGCTAAATAACTAATGTGAGTCAAGTGTACTTTGAAAAAAATACTGTAAATTTAAAATATATGTGTAAGAAAAAAGTCATAAAAACCTCTAGTACAATTTACATAAGTTGTAACTTTGATAAAGTTCCCACAACGTACCTACAAAAATATCTCATTATGCAGTGGTGATAATGTAATTGCTAACTACATTCATGTCATAAGAGTTTATTTTGAATTTGTTCCAGTGTTATTCTGTAAAAATAGCTCTTAAAATATATCTTGCGTGAACTGTCCTCGAAGTCTTGCAATCACTGCAATAAACTATAGATTTATAAATTGCATTTTACCAAATCAAACATTGGCTAATTTGTGGTAATACTATTACTAAAACATTTCTTTTTCTGTTGTCTTTTAATCATATTTGCAATCATAAACAAACAGCGCTGTTAATGATGCATTTGACCTTGAATATTTTATACATTCACTGCCAGGTCCACAGTTTTTAGTTTAAAAAAAACCTCACTGACACACTATTTTTCTCTTTACCGCTGTCAGTGGCCGCTTCAGTGTCAGTTTTCCTCATGTGCTTGGTCTTTCTCTTGGCCTTTTTGGGAAGCTCTGAAGGTGCTGGCTTCATTGAGGACTCCTCTTCCTCCTCTTCAGCCTTCCTCTTCTTCTGGGTCCTTTTATATGGCCCCCTGGCACTGCTGCTGGGTCCTGTCAGGACAAAAAAATGATTATTTTTTTATGTATTTCAATAGATTGGTAGGGGGGGTAGACAGAGAGGTAGGAAGTCTTCCTTGGTTTTGTATTTTAAACACTTTAAATTTGAAATACTGTGAAAGTTATAAAAAACACAGTCGAATAATTATGAGTCTTCCTGTCTGACTATTGAAACAATACTATGTAATGTCAGGGAATCATCGTGATAACTTGGAGGCTAATAGTAGGGGGGGGGTTACATTATTTTATTTAATTCCTCTAGTGTTAATCCCTCAACAAAACCTGACCATGCACTAAATGGTTTGATAATCAAAAACACACAGATTTAGTAAAGGAATATCCAAATTAAATTGGAAAAACATTCATGAAAGTAATTAAAATTAAACTTGTTCACAAAACTAAACATATTTTCAAACCAAAATGAGACAAAAGAACATTTAATATATATGAAAACACACACTACAAATCATATTCCTTCATCAGTGAGCATACTTTTGTTTTGTTTTAAGCTAGATTTCATAAAATACCAAGTAACAGTTAAATAAAGCCTTGATTGAAATGTGAGTGAAATGTGATTTGGTTAGAGTTTTGGTGATTTACCTGCGTCATCCTCTGATGTCCCAGAGTGATTAGACCTTCGACGGACCATGCTGAACAAAACAAAGACTTAAGTGCAGCGACTGAAGTAAAGTAAAATGTCCTGAAAAGTGTTTATCTGCTCAGAGCTCAGCTGTAAGTGTTTGAATTCTCCTGAGTTGTGGGGAATTCTAATACGTTCTAAGAATTCTACATCACTCAAAGAACTATAGCAACAATCAATGGAAGAGGAAGTGATGACCATATTTGGAAAAATGGTCAGATTTGGGGAAAATGTGTGCATTATAGAACCAAAATTAGCTGTAGCGACTACATAAATGTAAATGCAGTGGTTATAATGTATGTGCTAACCACATTCAAGTCATAAGAGTGTATATTGAATCTCTGTCACTGTTATCCTTTAAATAAAACTCTAAAATATAGGCCTATCCTGTTAGCGGTGGGAAAGCTAGTCAATTACACCTGTGAACTGCCTCGAAAAAATAAAATAAAATAAAATAAATCAGTCAAATTAACAGTAAAATAAGGCATTACTGATTATTAAAGCTTGCCCAACTCATGGTATACAACTACTAAATATGTTTTCATGCAATCTCCTCTATATTACTCCACCAAGCTGTACCATATTAGCAATGATGAACAACAGTGCTGGAGTTTAATGAATAGTGATTAAAATGTCTATACAGCTCCTAGGGGGGTTCTCAAAATGGCGGCGTAAGGGTGGGTCAGGTTCGGGAAAGCTGGTGCAACAATTCACTGATAATTTCACTTAACCCTACCTACGATAACAACTCCAGGCTACAAGTGGCTTCCGAACATAAAAATAAGCATTAATAGTTATTTTTTGAGAAAGTCCAATGCAATGCCACATAAAAAGAACCAAGTTGTGGATGCCGCCGAAGAACTCGGTCAACAAGCTAGCGTAGCTGCGGCCGAAGCTAACGCGCAAACACATAATCGCTTGAACTGAACTGACATGCAATTACTAACTTACATATTTGCCGCCGTAACTCCCACAACTTTTCCCTAGCAACGAAATATCACATATTGCCATATAAATTTCTTTATTGGTTGATGTGGTGCATTTTTCCACCAATAAGAAAGAGATGTCATGTTTTTTTTCCTTGCAAGCAGATTCGTCTTTCGGGCTTCCCCCGTTTTTACCGTTTCATCCTTCTCCAAACATAAACCAAACAAGCAAAGTCAAACGTTATGACAGTATTCAGAAAATGCATGGCGTGAATTATTTATCATAAGTCGGGTTTTACTTGGCCTATCAACATAATTTAAAAAGTAGCGAACAGTTTTAACTCCGCACTTTCAACACAAGTTCAGCGCAGCTCCGTCTTTCTGCTACGTTAGCTTAAGTCGTTCATGTGATTTGGACGCGCCGGCATGTCTGTGGACCCCAGAGGGTTAACTAACTGCTGCTGTGTGCGATAACTGCAGAAGTGGCTTACCTGCTCTCTTTGGAAAACCATATCCAACCTTTTCACAAGGAAGTATTGCTGAAGGGTGTATTTGCAAAACTAGGACTGACCTCACATCATTCTCATATTTGAAATCAACTCGCTAATCCACTGGCGCTCACATTTCTTCTGCCACCAGCATCACCTGTTTTGACCTTTTTAGACCATGTGGCTAAAGGGTAACGTGTCTGAATTGGATCAGAAGATTGAGGGTTTGGATCTCTTCATGGTTGTTGCTACCTTCAAATTATGGCTATTTTCAGGGCTGCCTAAAGAGCATGAAAAGGCACTGCTGGGATTTGAACCCAGGATCTCCTGTTTACAAGACAGACGCTTTGACCAACTAAGCAACAGCGCCTCCTGAAGAGCAAAATCTCAGATGATTTGAACTCATGAAAACGTAACGTGTTTTAAGGGCCAGCAGCGCTTTCATGGATAAAAGTCACACTTTCATAACGCAAATGATCCAAATACATCCATGAGTGGGATCAAACCACCATCCTCTTGGTTAACAGCCGAGCGCGCTGGCCGATTGCGCTACAGAAACTGAAATAACATACTTTGCTTTGACCCAGCCCCACCTACACCTCCCAAATATCAGCTTGACTCAATTGCCCATCACTGTTTCAACATCAAAGTTTTATGGACATCTTATTAAAGGACGGCCATAGACAATATGTACAAAGGCCACTTCTGACCATAACTGCAGAAGAGGCTTACCTCCTCTCTTTGGAAAAATCATTTCCAACCTTTTTCATAAGGAAACATTGCCGAATGGAAGGTCATTCCTTGCAACACAAGGAATGACCTTCTCATGTCTTTTAGTATTTGACATCAACTTGCTTATTCACTGGCGCGCAATTTCCTTGTGCCACCAGAATCACTCATTTGAGACACTCAGACCACGTGGCCTAAAGGATAAGGCGTCTGACTTCGGATCAGAAGATTGAGGGTTCAAGTCCCTTCGTGGTTGATGCCATCTTCCAAGTATGGCTGTCTTTAGGGCTGCCTTAAGAACATGAAAAGGCACTGCCAGGATTTAAACCCAGGATCTCCTGTGTAAAAATGAGCCCTTTCACGAACAAAGCATCAGTGCCTCAAAGTGATCAAAATCTCATTAGATTTGAACTCATAAAAACTTCCACACTTTTATTGACTACCAAGGCTTCCATAATGCACATGATTATCACACATCCTTGGGTGGACTCATCCGGGTGGACTCAAACGACCATCCTCTCGGTTAACAGCTAAGCGCGCTGGCCGATTGCACCACAGAGACTGAGATAACACACTTTGCTTTGACCCAGACCCACCTACACCTCCCAAATTTCAGCTTTACTCGATTGCCCATCGAAGGCCACTTCTGATAACCCACAGCCACACGATAACTGCGGAAGTGGCTTACCTGCTCTCTTTGGAATACCATGTCCAACCTTTTTCACACGGAAATATTGCTGAAGGGTGTATTTTCAAAATTAGGACTGACCTTCTCACATGGTTCTCACATTTGAAGTCAACTCGCTAATCCACTGGCGCTCAATTTCCTTCTACAAACCAGCGGCTAAAGGGTAATGTGTCTGTCTTTGGATCAGAAGATTGAGGGTTTGGATCTCTTCGTGGTTGTTGCTACCTTCAAATTATGGCTGTTTTCAGGGCTGCCTAAAGAACATGAAAAGGCACTGCTGGGATTTGAACCCAGGATCTCCTGTTTACAAGACAGACCATTGACCAACTAAGCAACAGTGCCTCCTGAAGAACAAAATCTCAGATGATTTGAACTCATGTAAACGTAACATTTATTTTACAGGCCTGCAGCGCTTTCATGGATAAAAGTCACGCTTTCAAAATTCAAATGATCCAAATACATCCATGGGTGGGATCAAACCACCATCCTGTCAGTTAAAAGCCAAGTGCGCTTGCCAGTTGCGCCAAAGAGACTGAGATAACATACTTTGCTCTGACCCAGACCCACCAACACCTCCCCAATATCAGCTTGACTGGATTGCCCATCACTTTTCCATCATCAAAGTTTTATAGACATCTATTTAAAGGAAGGATGCACACAATATGTCCAAAGGCCACTTCTGATAACCCACAGCCAGACAATAACTGCAGAAGAGACCTACCTCCTCTCTTTGGAAAAATCATGTCCGACCTTTTTCATAAGGAAACATTGCCGAATGGTCTATTTGCAACACAAGGAATGACCTTCTCATGTCTCTTAATATTTGACATTAAGTTGCCACCAGTGTCATCTCACAGACCACGTGGCCTAAAGGATAAGGCGTCTGACTTCGGATCAGAAGATTGAGGGTTCGAATCCCTTCGTGGTTGATGCCAACTTCCCATTATGGCTGTCTTTTAGGGGTAAAAACAATGAAAAGGCATTGCCAGGATTCAAACCCATGATCTCCTGCATAAAAATAAGAACATTGACAAGCAAAGCATCAGCACCTCCAAGTGAGCAAAATCTCATGAGAATTCAACTCATAAAAACTTACTTCTATTGACTACCCAGGCTTTCATACTATCACACAGTCCTGGGTGCACTCAAACCACCATCCTCTCAGTTAACAGCCGAGCGCACTGGCCGATTGCACCACAAACACTCAGTTGACTCACTTTGCTTTGACCCAGATCCACCTACACCTCCCAAATTTCAGCTTGACTCGATTGCCCATCACTGTTTGAACATCAAAGTTTTATGGACATCTGTTTAAAGGTCGGCTGCAGACAATATGTCCGAAGGCCACTTCTGATAACCAACAGCCAGACCATAACTGCAAAAGACCTTTGTAGACCACGTGGCCTAAAGGATAAGGCGTCTGACTTCGGATCAGAAGATTGAGGGTTCGAATCCCTTCGTGGTTGATGCCAGATTCTAATTATGGCTGTCTTTAGGGCTGCCTTAAGAACATGAAAAGGCACTGCCCAGGATAAAACACAGGATCTCCTGCATAAAAATGAGCACTTTGATAAACAAAGCATCAGCGCCTCCAAGTGATCAACTCATTATGCACATAATTATCACACATCCATGGGTGGGCTCAAACCACCATCCTGTTGGTTAACAGCCAAGCGTGCAGGCCAATTGCGCCACAGGGACTGAAATAATATCAAAGTTTTATAGACATCTTTTTAAAGGAAGGATGCACACAGTATGTCCAAAGAGAGGAGGTAATAGACCCTTCGGCAATGTTTCCTTATGAAAAAGGTTGGACAGGATTTTCCAAAGAGAAGAGGTAGGCCTCTTCTAATAACCCACAGACAGACCATAACTGCAGAAGAGGCCCACCTCCTCTCTTTGGAAAATCCTGTCTAACCTTTTTCATAAGGAAACATTGCCGAAGGGTCTATTTATATATATATAACACAAGGAATGACCTTATCATCTCTTAATATTTGACATCATCTTGGCGCTCAATTTCCTTCACCAATAGTGTCACCAGTAATACTCATTTGAATTCATCAGACCACGTGGCCTAAAGGATAAGGCGTCTGACTTCGGATCAGAAGATTGAGGGTTCGAATCCCTTCGTGGTTGATGCCATTTTCTTATTATGGTTCCAGTCACCCACAACCCAAATGAATAAATGACTATGATGATAAAAGGCAAATAAATATTTAATCTATCTCCTAAATAAAACACTATTTGACAGGATCCTGCACCTCTTTTTTGAAGAGGGATTTGTTAAAGTAAAAGTTCATGCAGGTCTTTTAAAAGGGCGTTTTAGGACGTTTTCACTAGATCACTAGATTACTAGATGTTTAGAGTGGATTATGGCTATTGCAGTGGTGTGTATCTGACTATATGCAGACACCTAGGGTTGTCTACGGAGCCTGAATGGGTGAATGAAAGAGATGGAAGATAAATTGGTTGCCAGCGGTTAAATAGTTATGAAAATACAGACCACAAATAAGCACAAATATGATGACCTTTTTTTTTTTTTCCAAATAACAGTCTTTCTCAGTTCTTTTTTCCCAAAGCAGTCTTTTTCAGTTCTTTGTTTGAACTGAGGCTCCCAAAAGGTGAGAACAGGAAACAGAGAAAAAAGTGGGTGGGTCCTATCAGCTCGCCACTTCCAGAGCTCCAGGAAGAATCCAGCAACAATAAAAACCTGACCTATAACAAGGTCAGAAAATACATAATTTAGCATTACAATCATTTAATTTAAAATTTTTTTTGCAGCCCTCATAGCAATATATGTTCATTGACCTTTTGTATTTCTCAATGCTGAGGTAACAAGGCCCCAAATATTCTCTCTGCGTTCTCCCACCTCCAGTTTTACAAAGTAAGCATTGACCCTAAGCCTACATTTCTCTTAACCAACACCATACAGCTATTAACAATTGTCTGTCAAGCACTTTACCTTATAGCTACTACTGACTTGTAGGTCAATAAATGTATAATAAAGAAACATAAAACAACGGAACATTATTTGATTTGAAATGATTACTGTAATGAAGTTAGTTAGGAGTCAGTGAGAAGGGGAGGTAGCCATTTAAATATGAAACTACATTTCAGGGAGTTATTTTGGTTGGCACATTTGATGTTTTGAAAAGTGGTTGTACGTTTGATTATATGTTTGTAGATATGTCAGATTGATACAGTATCTGCATCAGATTATCAGATCTGATAAATTTCAGTATGTTCTATATTTTACATATTTATGATCAAATGCAGCTCTTAATGATTCTTAATGTTTTGTTTTTTTTTAATTTTCTATTTAATGTTATTCAATCCCGTCGCTGCCAGCCAGTCGTAGGTTTGAATCCATGACTTTCTTGCTGTTACACAGGCGCCCCAGCCACTGTGCACCCCATGTTAACTCATGATTTTACTTTGTTTTTTCTTGTTGTATTGTTGCTATGATTATTCTGTATAACATTTTATCATAATCCGTGAATTTCTATTGTTTATTTTGAAAGGATCCAGGAAAAACTTGATGATACACCTTATGGCAAGGTTGCAAATTTGGGGACCTCTTTAAATGTGTTCTCAATTTTGATTGTTTGATCAATTTTTGTTGTATTTGTTGTGGATTTTCTTTCTTTTTTTTTTTTTTTGTACTGCTTTTAATGGATACTACAGCCAGGACCAGATCTACAAGGAACGAATGTCTATGATGTTGCTCATCTGGTTCCAGAGTCACAAGGGGGAGATTCAGAGCAAAGGTGGAACTAGAAGTAGAGATTACAGAGCGTGCATCCTGATGCCCTCTTCATCACATCGGGGCATACTGTACAAACTGGACCATGCCATTGGTCTTTTGAACAACAGAGAGCAGTGGGTGGATCAGATCAGTGAGGTGCAGGACAAGAACTCCATGAGACTGCACAATGTATCAGTCTATGGAATAGGACGTCTCAATCAATTCATTTGAAGAGACCGAACAACTGAATTTTAATTGAATTGAAATTGAACTAAAAAACAAACAATATTCACAAAAAATTTTTATGCATTTCTTTGTATTTACAAGATAAAGGAATGATTCCCTCTTCTGCCTTCATTCGACAAATGGAAGGAATGGTTTTGTGGTTTGATCATACACTATTCAAACCATAGTTTCCAAATGTATACCACTTTGTTTTAGACAATGTCCCCTCCTTCTGGACCTTTATAAAACGCTTTTGCACTGCAAACAAGTGCAAACAGCAAATGTATGTCTGTGTTATATGCCATATAAAAAATATATGCTTAAAATCGTAAAATATTAGTATTCTGTCAGTGTTTTGCAAAAACAAAACAAAATGGGAGACACCCAAGTCCCAAAAGCAAGGACTTCAACAAACAGACGTGACTCTGAAGCACAGGTCGTCCCAACCCAATTTCCCGTGAGAGCAGTGGACATGACGGATGACAACACGGCCGTAATGGTCCCCGTGTCTGCCGTCCCAGAGTTCAGGCTGAGCAGAAATGAGGCCGGCGTTACTTTTAATAACACTCTTCCTTATCCTCCCTCTCCCAGCGGACCAAGGGGAAAATTGGATTTTACTCTTGTTTTTAAAGGGCCTGATATTATCTCTTTTGGAGCGGAAATCATGTTTTAATTATTAAAATGATTCACGAAATGACCAATTATGCGTCTTTTTCAGCTGCAAAACAGACGCCTCCTTCCTGGCTGACGACGTTGTGCGGGCAGCGCTCGTCTCTGGAGATTTTGCTGTTTTAATCAGTTTCCGACCACCTCACTTGGCTCCATCTTGTCATTCTGGCCAGGGCTGTCTATTTTTGTGGAGATGAGATCTGGCACCATTTTATTCAGTTTTACACAAAAGCAAAGGCGAGAGGCTACTACAGTAAGATGTTGCCCGACTTGCAAGATATGACAGCTATTTATAAAGGTCGCATATTATGCTAAATCGATTTTTCTGAGCTTTTGTGTTTGCTCATGTTCTTCGAACTCAGAGTCAGACTCTGGCTCCAAGATATACGGCTCAGTTACTCTCAAAGCCATTGATGAAAAAGTTATTACTACCATGTACTGTGTTTACTTCAGTCTGTTTCCAGCGTAGCTCTAGCGTGACGTCATGAGTGGGCGGAGCCAACACGGTAGAGCTGAGCCTTAAAGTGACAGCGCCAAATCAGACCGTTCACTTTGGACTCATGATGATCATCATGTATAAGATAATTATTGTGTGTTTCATGTTGCAAAACGTGATACGGTAACCTAAATGTATCCAAAATACACTGTATAATGTTCAAAATAGTATAATATAGGACCTTTAAGGACAGTAATTTAGAAAGAAAGTTGGTAGAGTTACAATAGGTACAATAAAAGTTACCTTTTTAATTTGCTTATTACTTAAAATTCTAACTTACACATAGAAAGGGGCAGTGTGAAGGCATGTTCCCACAGTACAGAATGTATCTCTCCATTTTCCATTAACAACATTAAAGGAGTTAACGTCAAATTTTAGAGGCTTTTGACCATGACATTGTGTATAAATGGCAATTAATTTTAGATTGGCCTCAATAGATAACCAGGATAGTTGATTATGCATTTCACATACATTGTTAAGGAAAGAAAAATCAATACCATTTTAAACAGTAAAAATATTAATACATTTATAAGGCTTACCATTTTTAAAGGTTGTTTTCAAAGTAGTTAAAGTATTAGGCAGACTGCAGTGATAGGCTTCCCCAGCCACAGCCAGACTCATACTACTCCAGTGGAAACATGGCTAAAGACACATTTTGATCTTTTTTCTGTCACTCACCACATTGTCAGCGCTGTCACCATCCTTGTCCTGCAGCTGGAGCTAGATGACTGGGGACTTATCAGCTACATCCTGTCAGCGGCTCAGTGTTTTACCTCTGTCATTTTCTGATTGTCTTCTGGCATGTTTGTCATCTCGACAGTGCAGAGCCACACAGTGTTGTTTGGAAACAGGGATTGACAGATGCTTGTCTATCAATCACTTCCACCCTTAGTGTCGGTGACATTCACTCGGTCACTAACATGCTTTCGTCGGCGCCGGAACGCTACCTCTGAGAGCAGTACGCACAGTTCTGTTTATTGCTGAGCGCACTAGAGATACTTTTGACACAGCCTTTTAAACACAAACTAGACTGTGCACAACCTCAGGGGCCTTCTGTGTAGTGCAGGGTACACCAGGTCTACTTTGTGACAGTATTACAAGGTATTTCTTGCCAGTTTAGCTGTGCTTCAAATGAACAAGATCTATTGGGGTGCTGTGTAGAACGAACAAAAGAAAAGTTTGGTGAACAAGAAGTAGAAATGACAAAAAAGTTCAAATTGTCTTAATTGCAGATGAATGACAGTTGAGTGAGTAGCAGTAGGTGGGTGAAAAATAAAAGTTGCACCCAAATAAGAACATACACATTAGTGCAACTATGAAGATACTGTAAATATGTTTCAAAATGTAGAGTACAATTTAAGAAAGTGTACCAAACAAATCTGAAGTTGTACGTTCAAAATGTTTACTTGTAAGAAAAAATATTGACACATCCAAAATACATATATACATTTTGTTTACGTGCCTTCACTTTTCACATCACAACTACTAACTAACTGTGATTAGAACCTCTCAAATCAGCTACCACAACATAACTAATCTGACTAATGTACCAATCGGCCGCTTTGAAGTAAGCACTAAGTAAGAGAGCAACAATTTCTTTCTGTTATTGATGTTTCACTCATCCCTTTTGACCCACAGAGCCATAAAAAGTAATCTGATGATCTGCGGATCCTCAGCTCTGATTGGATCGGTTCTGCTCAAATGTAGCTTAAGTTAGCAAATAAACCAACTGTCATAAACTACTGTCAAATTGTACTATTTGTGTGGCCTTAAGTCGGTGGAGGCCCTCTTTACTTTTTAAATCTATTTTTAACTTCTTCAATTGTGCCACTACTTTCTGATTGGTCGGGCCGTTAACCCCCTCTCCCCAACGCCCCGCCCCCTGCTCTTCACAACAGCAAATCTGTTTTGATACGTACATGTCGCGAGAAATGTCTTAAAGGCATTTACATAATAATAGTACGAAGGTCGCCACATCCTAACCTGCCACATCATTGGTCGAGAGCAAACGCTTTGGTTGGAGCAGCACAAGATGGATTTTTGTGTGTTTGTAAAATCACAAATCTTGCAAGAATCTAGCTGCTCCTCAAGGTAAGGACAGTAGTACTCGATTGTGTAAGGCCTGTGTAACAATATGTGATAATTATAATATCATAAAAAACTTGTATAATAATGTAGCTAGTTTTATAGGTGCCTTGGTTCTACTACAAAAAAAACAAAAAAACAATGCCAGTTCACTTTACGATAATGAGAGCTCATCCACGTTGATTCATCCACGTTATATATGTGCTGTTTCTAAATAAATAAATACATACATACATACCTTCTTCAAATCCATGTTGTTCAGTCTGTAGACCATATGCAGCCCTTGTTTAATTGCAGAGAGCTCTTGCCCAGTGTTGCATCATTGTTGCTTCTCGGTGCTTCATCAGACACTAATCCATAGATCAATAGAGTGTGGAGAGCATGCTAATTAGCCTCCTCCAATATTTGTACTGCGCTGTGAAAACAATGAGACAACACTGTAGCGTCATCAACACAACACGATGTTATCCTGCGGGGCCTCGCTCTATCACTGTCACCATTCCCAGACAACAAACAGCCTTTAACGGGAGACAATGTAGAAAAACTTAACAACACAGGTAACGGCTTACAGCTTATTTCTAGAATTCTCAAAGTGTGTACGCTATTTATGAGTGGAGTTAGCTGACTTTTTTTTAATTTTCAGTTAATCCAAGCACTTCAATCTACGGGCTACAAACTGTTGGCCTTTTTGTGAGGAGTCTGTGTGTCCTCACTGTGGGTTCTTCCTGTCTGGCTTCCTCCCATTGACCAAAGTCAGGCATGAGTGGGTGAATTGGTGAATTTAAACTGCCCCAAGTGAATGGTTGTCTGTCAATGTCTGTGTTTAAGTGTCAGTCCAGGGCATTGTCCAGGGTGTTCCCCAGCTACGGCCAAAAGCTGCTGGGATAGGCTCCCGTCACACAGGAAAAAAAAGTGGGGAAAAAATGCATAAGTTTGATATTTAGCTTAGTATTAATTAGTGTCCTGCCACAAATCCCCAATAGTTATTAATTTCTATTAGATTTCTTTCCTTTACCAAACAACCTTTGATAACACAATTTCCCTGATTGCGGATATAGAACATAAAAAAATTTTATGCTTTAAAAATCACCCATAGGGAGAAAAGATCATGGATAGTGCTCTATAGGTTGAGAGGGCGTCCAATAACTGGAGGGTTTGCAGTTCGAAGGTTAAGTTCCTGCTTCCACTGTTCACCTTGTTGAAGTTCCAATGGAAAAGACACTAAACCTGACCATGACTGTTTGAAAATGTGTGAATGATGTCAAGTCCTTGGCGTTCCCATTAAGTTAGAAAGTGCTATATACATGCAGCCGTTTACAAACTTTCCATTCCATCAGCAGGCGTTCAATATGGCATATCACTCACACCATTTTATTTTCCGAGAATGGAAACCTGGTTATAGGAGGTATTGTAAACTACTTCTTATACTAAGAGAAGTGCAAGAAACTGGTCTTCCAATACACTTTCAATCCTTAAAAAATTATATTTTTAGGTTGCCTTAGGTTGAGGAGCCCTGAGAAAGGTTGTAAAAAATCTCTGGGGGTTGCCCTGAGCTGGTTTGCCCGCCATACTTACTTACACCTGGAGGTTGGAGAGAGGTTACAGGTGGAGATGGCAATGCAGCATGGGGAGCTAATCCAAATGTGGCAGATGTTCATGAGTGAGGGTAGATGAGGGAATGATAGAGCCCAGATTAGCCTCACTATGGTTTTTTTTGTCATATGCAGTCCACAGAAGGGGCCCCTATTCTTGCAAGGTCACCTCTGATTCAAAACTTCAAGGTAATGCACTGGTTCATAGGTCTATCCTTGACGGCAGACATACAGAATGAAGCCAGTCAGACACCACCAACTGAAGTCAAGGGTGAGGCAGTACTACACTGCACTAAAGCTCCTACTGTGTATGACTGTGGTCACTACAGCAGCTGAAAATGTTTACAGAGATAACAGAGGCTTCACTTAAGTATTCCAGTAATGACTAGAATAATTATACACCCAAGACTTAAAATAATTTGTCACAAGTTTAAAAACTGTCTACGCCTTGTATGAGTGGTAATTTAGCTGACAAAGTCTTCATTTTCAGTTCGTAGAAACTCGTCAAAATAATCCAATTTCAGTAATGGACTCACAAGGCTTTTGCTAAACCCTTAGATTTTAGTTTCATCAGTGTTATGCACCTTTTGAAAAATGGTTATTCAGCTTGCATATCCCTGAAGGCCACACTGCACCTTAAAAGCCTTTTTGTCCCAACGAAGCCATAATTCAGAATTGTCCGTCATCTAATCACATGTGTCTGAATCACTCTCTTTTCCAATACCTCCATTGCTGAGGCAGTTTGAGTGAATGTAGGACGCTTGTAGGTTAGTCATAACGACATCGCTCGTGTTGCTCAGCAGATGGCGGCTGTATTGATTTACACAAAATCATCAGTGACCAGTCGGATTTACATCCCGTCATCCATCTCGGTGGCCTTCAGCGAGTGACAAACTGCTGCATGTTTCCGAGTAATCTCAAACAACTGGGCGTTGCAGCTGCCACGAGTCTCTCTGTGTATGTATTTTAATGACATTATTTATGGTGCTTTCCACGATGATTTTTTGAACACCCAGGCCCGAGCGGCACAACTGTAAATCACTGAGTGTAGACGGACTAATCCCAGCTGCGAGTCTGCCTGTGTGAGCTCCTCATTAGAACAGATCACAGATTAGACACATCCAATGCCTTCATTCTATTTACCACATTCTGGTCTGTGCACACTGTTGGTCCTGTTATTCCTCGCCCCTCTTTGATCTTATTAACCCCTTTTCCTTTCCCCACTGCTGATTCTGCTTGGTCATTATTATTTCTGAGCTGTGTGTGCTGCGCCGAAATATATTATTCCTGGTCCTTGGTGGACATGGCAGTTTATGTGAGCCTTTTATGCTTCTTTCTGTGGTCAAAGAGAGTCCAAAAATGCACCAGGAGCAGCATGTTCAAGTTGTCTTTGTTATAAACCACACATGTCAAACTCAAGGCCCGGGGGCCAAATGCGGCCCTTTGCAATGTTTTATGTGGCCCTTCAATACATTTAGAAGGAGATATTTTTGGCACTAAGTTTTATTCATTGAATTTGAACATGTTTGCGCTACAAAGATAAATAAAATCTGTTGAAATCCATCTAAAACCTGTTGAAATCCATCTAAAACCTGTTGAAATTTAACATAAACCTGTTCAAAGCCAACTAAAACCTGTTCACATCCATCTAAAACCAGTTTCCATGAAAAGAGGAAATGATTGCTTAGGTAATAACTTTTGTAAGACTCAAATGAAGATGAAATCTCACATTCAAGATTTAATAAAAGCATCCAAAAATCACCATCTTCGGCCCCTGAAAGGATTCTTATGAACGTCACACCCAACTGAAATGGTTAAATTTAATAAGCCGAACAAAATAACAAAGAATGAAGAATGGTGCTAACATGACTATTTTATGCTTAAATATAGCCTGGTATAATGCTCTGGAGTGGTCACTGCTGCAGACTTGCCTTTACGGAGACCCCATTGTGAGGTTTCCCTGGTTTGATGCTATCATTTGTTCTTTTTTTAATGATTCCTTTTGCTTTTATCTCTATTTGGAGACCCTTTGTGGCACGTGCAAACACAAGAGATGAGTCTCTATTAACATGCATATGAACACAGTTGTCGATCAGCTCCTAACACCGAAACGCACATCAATTGTCTTTTCAAATTATTTTCTTAGACACAGGCAAAAAGGGCTATTGGTGGCATATGTTACTCACACTCTTGTACAGATTTACAGTAGAATATAACGTACAGTGCAGCGTTTCCTACCAAAATGTCAGAAACAGTCTCTATAGCTGCCCAGGCTCACCTAAATATGAAACTTGAAGATATTGTGTGCATGCAAAGAACTCAAAGATGGAATTTTGAACTGTTTCATTCTCAGATTTTTTGTAGCCCTGTTTTATTGTTAAAACCCACTGTAAAGGTTGTGATACAAATCTGGTGTAGCGCATAGTTTCAAAGCTGCAAAGAGCATCCAAATGTCAGGATCTCTTGTCTGTCCCGATGAAAGGAGGCCATCAGCCCACCCACATCCTCTGTGAAGAACACTTATCGCTCATTAGAATCAAAAACACAGCCTCTATCGAGCGCGTCTTGTCACTCTCTTCATTAGAGAGCTAAGAGCGCAGATGGAGGTTTGACGACGAGCCACTAGCAGCGTCTCATCACCACCGCAGAGGAGGAGGGAGGAAGCGTTTATCTGCTCCGAGGGCACCATTAGCACTCCCCGTCTGATTGGCGCGCCACTTTCCCTCCCGCCGACTCCAACAGGTTGTGTCATGTTTGGATTTTTTTTTTTTTTTTTTTATCATCGCTGTTCATCTGGAGTGGCTTTTTCCAATCAGCATACTGAATTGGACAGCTTGATATTGACTTTGTAATCAGATTGCCATCCTCAAACCCCCGTGGGAGTCCCAGGCTAATGATTTTCAAGAGAAATACTCCGGTTTCCAATCATGATTGGAGCAAGTGGGGCAAGCGAAAACAAGTCAATAAAGGAATCTTTCTTTAATAAGTAGCTGGAAGATGCACTTTACAAAAAGAACATCTTTCAGCTGCTTATCCAAAATGTGCAAATGGGAGGTCTTAACAGTGTGGAAGTATTGATCCTGGTCTTCAAACAACTCTAAAGGCTACGTGAGGTCATTGTGTCCACCAGGGCCCGAACAAAACATTTTTTCTAACTATATCAAGAGTAAATCAAATGTGTAACTTTTATTTTTAAGTTCTAGTCTCAGTTGAGATCAGTGGGAGAATGTGTCAGATTGTGCAGTTTTTACATTCAAAACTTTTTGCACATCCACGTAAATACAGAGACTTCTTATTTTATTATTGTGTTATGTTGGTTCTAACGCCACACTGATAGCACACAGACAGAATATACGAGATAGCAGCCTATATTATACAAGAGTGTGTAGGAGGAGGCTGCCAAGAAGCTCAAGGACATTTGCCAGTAAGTCTGAACTTATGTTTTATGTTCATTTTATCACAAAACAGCAAAGGAATTGTTAGAAGTATGCTTTGCACTTCTCTCTACCATGAATTATTTGAATAAGCTCTGAGTGAAGGCACAATGGAACAATTTTTCCCATTGTTCCTCAACAGATTGCTGGAAAATTAACTCTATTTGCTATTTGCTATTTTTAGGCCCTGACCTCCTTTTAATGGAGTCCTCTTAGACGTAATTAACTGTAATTGTTTTTCTTTGTAGATAAATTGGCAAAAATGAATAAACTCTTAACTACTCGCAAGGTATACTACTGACAGTCACAAACTCAGCTGCCATCGCAACCCACATTGTTTTTGCTGTTTAATTTCAATCATTTTAAATAGAAAATATGGTGTATATGTAGGAAAAGTGGCACAGTGGCAGCCCAGGCACTTTCATTTCCAAAGAGTTGGGTTCTTTGACAATATTTCAGTCCAATGATGTGTGTTTATAGCTGAATTAGTGAATCTTAATTGTACATAGTGAATGGATGGAAGAAACAAACTTCTGCCCCTTCAGCTGCATCTATCCCCATGTTATTACACCACAAGTGATTATTAAGAAGTTAATAGTTCATTAGTAATACTATTTACAGTGCAAAGATGGTGGCAATGACTGTGACACTATTAAATACTGCATCTATTTAAAGGTGCAACATGTCCAAACAGTGGAACTTTTGGTTACAGCACCATTTACATGTATGGATGCTGTACATACATGGAAAAAAACACATTTGGAAGTTGTAGCAGGTTGATAAAATAATAATAATAATCACAAAATCAAGTGGAATTGAAGGAAGTTGATTTTTCAAGTCACAGTGTCTGGAAATAGTCTAAATAAAGACAGTTGAAGTTTTACGTTTAGGTTAGGTTAGAATTAAAGAAAATTTCACCTTTTTTGCATTTTGTCCAATCTGGTTAAAACTCAAATAGAGGAAGTGATGTCAGTATGTGTCTTTAAAACTAATATCCTGAAATTGGCTTTCAGGTTATTATCAGAAAGTACAACTCAGTGGTGCCAATGGTGTGTTTTGAAATTTTAATAGTATTTCTGATGATGGGATGAATTAAAAATGAATAAAATGCATATATTCTGTGTTATACTATTCCACAAACATTTTATATATATATACAGACATATGAACAATATCCATGAATGAATATAGACCTGGTGCTTGTTCGAGCAGGTGCGAACACATTGGCTGAACTCTAGAGGGATTGTAATCGATCTCGGTCTGACACAACTACAACATGTTCTCTGTCTCGACACAAGTTCTGTGGATGTGCAGTGGAGGCATTTCAGAGAAGAAGAAAACAATGATGCAAGTTGTGCTGCTGCTTCTGTGACGTAATAAAAAAGAATAACCTAACACGCCCCTGTAACATGTCAAGGTGCAGTTTGATCTTTTTTATCAACTCCAAAAGTCAGAAATAAGCAATAATATAAGCAAATAATGAAAATCCTATTAAATGAAAGTTAAATCTTGTATGTTTTAATTTTAAATGGGCATCTTCTGAAAATAATACACACTAAGCCATGTATAATGCACAAGAAATTCACAAAACATAGTCTGAAACGTCAGTTGACAAATGAATGTTTGGTGTAAGTTTGATACCGTTTTATTTCACAACATGCCACTCGCAAATTAATGCAATAGTCAGCCATAAACATTTTCTTATTTTACAGCCGTGCACGTTCGAAAACTGCTCAAGTACTGTATTTTTCGGGCTATAAATAAGGCGCATTGTCGATTATTATTAATGAACATGTCTATTTTCATACATAAGGTGCACCGGATTATAAGGCGCATTAAGTGAAACAAAACGTGTGTCAGATAAATCGAACTTTACTCAACTGATTCACAAAAAACTCCCAACAGTGACAGTTGTAACACATGAAATACAAAACAATACACTCACTTTTTCAGTTCATTCCTCTTCCTATTCCTTATACACACACCTTAATATTACCGGTATGTTGACGTACAGTACGTATCACTCCGCGAGGCTCCTGACCACGGTAGCCGCAATCCTCCGCTAATCCATCAAGCGGTGCGGCTCTGTAGCTTACCAAAGTCGTGCTAAAACATTTTGACAGATTTTTGAGCGCCGTGTACCACATAAAATCGGTTTGGCGTCAGTAAGCACAACCAGAATTAATACATAAGGTGCACCGGATTATAAGGCGCACTGTCAATTTTTGAGAAAATTGAATGATTTTAAGTGCTCCTTATAGTCCGAAAAATACGGTAGATTCTTAGAATAATTGACGTGACATTACATGCTCCTTATGTTAAAATTATAATCAGCTAAAATCATAACGAGGACAAACTTTGAAAGAACAACGTGAACCCATACCGCAGTGGTACTAAAAAGAAAAAAACGGTGTGAAACATAACCGTGAGACCAGAATAACAGAGAAATATCATGTTTTATGGGTGGATGTGTGAGTATTAATGCCTCCTCTCGTGTTGGTTGGTCTCGCTGAGATGTTGCCTGTACTTGCCGAGTCCTTTACCCGACTCGCTTGAAGCCAGAGATAAAAGTAAGACATGCTCCTTTTCTGCATAACATTTGGCTGCTTTTTCAAGTCACAGACCTCAGTGAATCCGGTTGCACTTTTTTACTGACAAAGGGGAACTTCCACTAAAATTTGGGAATGAGGCATGTCACAAAAGCTTTGAAACTCACCAGTGCCTTAGTAAATCACATTTTCGTTGAAATTGTACGATGCATGAGTAAATCTGGTTATTCTAATGAAGTGGGCAACCATATTTAAACAATCTGAGCCAGGATTATTGTAAAAATGATAACTACTTAATCATATGCCCGATAATATGGGATCAGAAGGTCGTCCCAGATACACTGTCTTAGCCTCGATGAACTCTGCTCAGTCATGACTCAGTTTGGCTTTAATAACGTACTACTGTGTGTATTTTTAAAACTGGTACGACCTGAAATGATCTGGCCAGAATAATGAGCTAGGGCAGGAGGTCCGGTGTAAATATTTGATTCAATTCCATAGTTGGAGTGAATATGGAGACGGTTCATTATAGTGATTCCACTGAAGCGACGTCAGAAGTGGGGTTAGGTCCCAGCTGCTTGCTTCAAAGTTACTTGGCTTCTTCCTGCTTTGGAGTATGGCCTACTTGGCATCACTTCACTGACGGAAAGTGGATCCAGGGAACTGACCCAGCAGGCTTTTTTCTTCTCAATTTAACATTCACAGAGCAGTCGCCAATTTGGAGCAAAACCATTTGAATCCGGATCTGATTTTAAAGGCCACCGTCTGTGCCGGAGCTCCTGCTATGGCTCGGTGCCATTTGTTATGTGCATACATTTGGCATGGGTATTGTAAGATGATGTATATTGAATGACATTGCTTTATGCAACTTTGTCTCCTCACACAGACATGTCATTGTGGGTACTAACTTTTATCAAGGCAGCAGGATTACATGACTTAGGAAGTTGGCATCTTTAAAATAGCAATGCTAAAGTAACAAAGCCTTCTCTAAGTACATCCAGCCACTGACAACAAAGCTAACCTACTGAGTTATTCTCCTCCTAACTCTGGTCTATAACTGCTGCTAGTTTTCACCTGCTCTACAGTTGTTTGAAGCCTTAGGGTGCAGGAAACAGCCTTTTTAAAGCAACATTGCTTCCTTTTTCTAGACACGAGGTTTCCAAAGGGCACTAATGCGATGGCACAGCCTTGTACCCACTGTCACCACTCACAAACGGTGTGCTTTTATCTACAACAGACTGTGTGGACTGACATAGTGCAGCAATATGATTTTTTTGGTACAAGTTGTGGCTCTGCGTCTTTCAAGCCTTTTAGCCCATTGTTTGCAAACTTTGTGCAGAAAATACAAAAAAAAAAAAAAAGTTGTGACCAAACAGAAATGTCACGTACGAAGATTAGTTCATAGTGTGTAAGGTTATGATCTGATAACCATAGCACCAAAAGAGTAAAGTCAAAGAAAACATTAAGACATCCTTTCTCTTACATGATGCATGTCCTCTGCAGCTGCCCTGGTGCTGACTCTGAGATTGGGTGATTGGTTTCATATCATAACCATCCAAAAAAGATTATGTATATTTAAAAGCAGTGAATGATGTGATGTTGCATCAATGAGTTCTATTTTCTGTGGTAAAGAATTTTAATCTGAGTTGTGTGGAGAGATCCCATGTCATTTCTGGTATATAAAGCATTTTTATTTTTATCTCTTACCCCAAATGCCCAGGTTCATTGCTAACCCTGAGACTAACACTTCTTGCACGTGAATAAAGACAGAATGGGTCAGAATCAATAAGCTGTACTCAAGGGAGTGACCTCTTTAGCATCATATTTAGTTACACTGCTCAAACCTGGATAAGCCAACAGCCAACTGATTTCAATAACTCATAAAATATGACTGATAATAAATATTTAACTCTCTAACAAATAGACATTGTTTTCATTTTTAAATCTGCATTAGATACAGTTTATCGGCATCTGACTAGACCATGCAAGGAAATATGTGTATACAGCACTGTGTAAAAGTAAGTTCTTAGCTTATTTTTTACACTTAATGTTTAAGATCATCAGACAAATTTAAATATTAGATAAAGATAACTTAAGTAAATGCAGTTTTAAAGTGATGATTTGATTTATTAAGGAAAAAAAATATCTAACCTACATGGTTCAAAATGGAGATAAGATGATGGGAGACAAGAACATGGCAAGGACTAAAGTTTTAAAATATCAGTTTCAGACCATGACTGATGGAAAAAATGAATGCTTTTACCTTAAAATGTATGTACTGTATACAGTGTAGTGAAAAACTGTTTGCCCCCTTCTAGATTCTTTTTTTTTTTTTTTTTTTTTGTCTCACCTGTTTCAGATCATTAAATACAAACAAAATATTAGACAAAGATAACACAAGTGATTTTATTTATGAAATGAAACAAGCTTTACAAACCTACCTAGCCCCATGTGAAAAAGTGATTGCCCCCCTTGTCAAATCATGAATTAACTGTGATTAATCACAGTAAAAGTTCCACTAGCCACACCCAAGCCTGATTACTGCCAGACCTGCCTGGCTTTAATCAGCTTGAGATGCTGTGGCATGACCTTAAAAAGGCAGTTAATGCTTAAAAACCCTCCACTGTGGCTAAATTTATAAAATTCTGCAAAGTGGGTCCAAATTTCTCCACAGTGATTTGAAAGACACATTACCTGTTACTTGTACTACATACATTTTAAGCTTAAAATATTCCTTCATTGCATCAGTCAAAAACGAATATGTTCAAACTTTATTCCTTGCCAATGTTCTAGTCTCCCATCATCTTATCTCCCTTTTTATTGTTTATGTAACTTAATTTTATAATTTATATCCCTGTACTGTAGAGTTGGGTTGGCTGAGAACTCACTTAACATCAGGACCTTGTACATTAAACACACTGTCTCCATTTACTGTACATGCTTTAGCGGCTACATCTTACTCAGTTAATATTTATGCGTGTCCATGTCTCCATCTCTCATTGGGCTGCTGTTTTCAGGACTCGGCTGTGTCTTCCCATCATATCCTGCACTAGTCTGGAACACGGGCTGCCGCTCATCAATAATACAAGAGCTCACAGGAAATTGCAGAAAATACATGACCCCCCCGATGCGGCTCAGAAGAATTGGGTGACACAGGGTCATCTCCAACGATAGAGATGTGTTGACCTGAACAGTGAATGCACGCAGAGTGAATTTTATCATTTGTGATGTGGCAGGAGTTCAAAGTGAAGCAGAACAAAGCTTTACCAGAAGCTGTGTTAAATAATTTCTGCCCTCCTTTCATTCATGCTTTGAATTCCTTCAGCCGAGTTGATCCCTCGGAAAACCTGCACTCAAATAAAATCAATCTTTCATGTAGATCACAACATTGGGCCACGTTTCAACCTTCCGCCGACTTAGTTTAGACTCACTTGTCTCGTCTTTGAAAGGGAATAAGATTCGGTTAGTACTGTAGATTTTAGCCCTGGATTTATTTTATGCAACAGTTTTACTTAGTTCAACCAAACATAATAAAAAGTTAAGTATTGACAAGAGAATAACGTTTGGTTGCCATGGTACCTGTCAGAGCAACAGTCTGTAAACCATAGATTGTTTATTATTGATAGACACTGTGTCATACCTGGAGTATGATGCATTTTTATGTCTCCATGGGCCCAATTTGTAGACTTTATCATCAAGGATTCCAATAGATATGAATATTCAGGGACAAGCGTTGGCTAATCAAATGCTTATTTTCGAATAATGGAGGTTCCTGTCTGCTGTTGAACTTGTATTGGCTTTTAAACATTGTTGTCTGCTAATAAAACAGAGAAAATGTGTCTGTGTCTGCAAACACAGAGAAACAGCACAAAAACAAAAAACACAAAAAAACAAAACAAAACATATGTATAAGGGAAGCAAAGTAAAATGCAGATAATTATTGGTAATGGATTCAGACCAGTCTTAGAGGAAGTACCCAATTCCTCTACTTAAGTAAAAGTACAGATAAAGAGGTAGAAATGTACTCAAGTGAAAGTATCACATTAAACTACTTTTATAAATTACTTACTTGCTTTTAAATGTACTTTAAAGTATAAAAGTAACAGTATTTGACTCAATCATTATGCCACTAATAAAGGTGAAGTTTACATATGTCTGTTTAATAGTTGGACAGTTCACTCAGAGAGGAAAAGGTACTTGTACTATGCTGCGTTCAGTTCAGGTGTGCTTTGTAAAACTCAGTGCTGTAGGTTAGGTACATTTAATTTAAGGTGTTGCACATTTACAACAATTTTCAAAACTCAAATTTGTCCGACCACCATTAAATTATATGACCGTCAATGTGAAAATACTGTTCTGGATTGTCAACAGAAATCCCTCGATTAGACGCTTGGAGTGTGAACCCTTTTGAATGCACTATAAAAAAAACAAAAAACGGTCTAAGTATATGATGTGAAATGCGACACACATGGCATCACATGTTAATGTTAGACATCCATACCACTTGTACAGAGAGCAGGGAAAACAGTTAACATTTAGAGTAAGCCTTTAACTAGCAGGTTGCGCGGCGCTGAATGCGTCTGAGGCAACAGTCCTGTCCCCCTGCCTGTCAGTCAGCACACAGATAAAAGGCGGACATCTTCTCTTCCTGCCAGCCTTCTCGCTTGACCTTCACACCGGCGTGCAGGCCCTCCAGTCAAGGGATGCAATATTCTCTGTAGGTGCATATCAACTGCCAAGGCCGCTCTGAAAGGTGCCTCCTACCCGCGGACTCACCTGCGCCGCACAAAGACGGGCTTTTTTTCAATCACAGGTCTCAGATGCGGTGGCCTTAGTGTGGATGGCCCCGGGGCGCTCCTCCACACCGCTGACCTCTCCGCCGGGCAGTGGGGGCAGTTCAAAGACGAGCCGGGACAGACATATCTCCCAGCTTCTCAGGCACGCGGCGCACGTACGTTTCAGCCGCCATCGCAGCAGCGGAGAGTCACAGAACAGGCCCCATGCAGTCTAAAGATGTCCACGTAGAATAATTACCCGAATTATAAATGCTGCTGACACTTTTACTCAAACACTTTCTCTTTGTTAATATTGGCTAATGATGATTTATGATCATAGACTGTTCACGCACGTGGAGTGATTCATCACAGCCGTAAAAGCCACAAGAATGATCGGATTAATATTTTATCGGAGTAATTAGGGCACCACGGGCTCGTTAGGCAGCCCAGACTTAACCCTGCTGAGAAACAGAAACAAGACTATGGATAATTTAGACTTGTACAAACTGCCTCTTTAGCCAGCTGCGATAAATGTGGTCATCCAACACATAGAAGCAGTGTGGGATCAACCAGCTTGTTCCTAAAGAGTCATTTACCATTGTACTGTCACTGGGGTATCTTGTTCTACAGCATTTCATGTAAAATCACTCATGCTTACTCGGTCTATGGTCGTAGCTCCATTAAGACGCCTAACTGGATTCATGTCTTTGTTGGGTTTTACATGCACAAGAGAGAATCAAAGTGTTCAGTCCACAGTGCTCTGCTAAGGCTAAATTCAACCACTTCTGGGAAAAGAAATTTAGCAAAAGCCCGACTTCTAAAGCAAAGGAAGAGATATATGTTTATATAACTGCCCCAACTGAGCTCCCATTGATAAAAAAGTGTATTGCATTTGTGTTGTATTAGTATTTAATAGCATTTAGCCTTTGATAAAAAAGAGAAAGGAAGCTAGCGTTTTACCTGACTTCTATGTAGTGTAATGCTAATGCTAATGAACTAGGCTCGTTCACTGCATAATTCTCGATTCACTGTAACAAGTTCACAAGGTGATAGCGCATACAAATGAAAATCAAGTTAAAAAAGGCATTAATGGTGATAACAGCACCTTTTGATGAGTGCAAAAATGTCCCATACGCCTCAGTAGTTCGTCAACAGCAGAAGTCTTCAAGAAGTATCAATCTGAACTCTGGTCTTCATCTTCTTCTCATTTGTTTACATATGTTTTGATAACTATGTAAGGTGACCATATTTTCAAACCTAAAAATCACGTTAAGTTCAACCACAGTACATTGCCAAATTACCAAAAAATATTATTTAACTTCAAAGAAATATAACTTTTCTAGTTTGACGGAAAATTCACAAAGTCTGCAGTACTTTTCTCGGACAGTTGTGTTGTTCTTGGAGCTCATTTGGAAATCACAACTTTTTTTTCGGCTGGTGACAGGTCAAACTGAGAAGGATGACTTAGCAATAGCCTCGTGCTTATGAACCAATCATTATGGAGGAAAACTGTTAATCTTTTTCAATTGGTTAATATTGCTGATGGGTAACGCTGTAATTAACACACACAGTCTACAAACAAATGAGTTTCAAGCACAACACACTGCTTTGTCTTTTCGATTGGGTAAAAAATTGGGACATTTAGAACTGGAAGAGAGCAAAATTTGGATATTTTAGTGTTTTTGTAGATATCCAATGGGGCACGGGACAGGGGCCGTAAAATCAGGACTGTTCCGGTTAAATCGGTTAAACTAGGTACACATTATTTTCTTGAAAATTAAAAAAACCTATTATTTACATTTGAAAACATGACACAAACATGAGTTTCTCTTCAATTCTAAATTAGCACTAGCAAGGTGTTAAGAAATATTAGTTCAAGTGAGAAAACTGCATACTATTTTTGAGATCAGGCACATCCAGCATATTCTGATGATGTAGAGCACACATGTCAAACTCAAGGCCCAGGGGCCAAATGCGGCCCTTTGCAATGTTTTATGTGGCCCTCCAACACATTTAGAAGGTGATGTTTTTTGGCACTACATTTTATAGATTAAGCCAGTTTTTACAAAGATATCTAAAATGTGTTCAAATTCCTCTAATGCCTGTTTGAATCCAACTTAAACCTGTTAAAATCCTTCCAAACGTGTTCAAATCCAAGTAAAACCTGTAAAGTTACAGTAAAACCTGTTCAAATCCATCCAAAACCTGTTTAAATCCAACTAAAATCTGTTTAAATTCTACCAAAACCTGTTCAAATCTGTCTAATACCTGTTCAAATCCAACTAAAAGCTGTTAAAATCCAACAAAAATCGGTTAAAATCAGACTAAAACCAGTTCAAATCCATCTTAAACCTGTTCAGATCCATCTAAAACCTGTTCAAATCCAACTAAAACCAATTTCCATAAAATTCAAATGAAGATGAAACCTTCCATTCGAAATTTAAATAAAACCTTCACAAGTGTCACAGTCTTCGGCCCCTGAAAATGATTCTTATTAACTATTGCGGCCCCTCACCACTTTGAGTTTGACACCACTGATGTAGAGAGTTCATTTCTAATTGTCCATAACACACTTGTTATATTACTTTTTTCACTGTTGTGGTAAGAGTTACATAATATTTTATTATTCTTAATCAGCCACCACATTCTTACAAATACTAACTGCAGATAGGTCAGTAATGTTGCAGCTAAAATAGCATGCCACTATGGAAATTAGTCACATTCAGCACATTTCGATTATGTAATAAGGGATATACGTGGTTGGCACACAGAATATTAATAATTAATCATGCATACTTATAAACATAACAGATTTCTTGGCTTTAATCTTGTTCATTTGCCATAATTATGACTCGCATCGTCTTCCGAGGCTCTAAAGCAGGACGACATGATGAGGATGTTCTCTTTTATTCCTTCACTTCCCCGGTTTTATGGCCTAATTAGGACGGTCCCGGGGGAGATCCCTCTGTGCTGGCACACAGGAGAGGCAGAGAAGAGAGGGGAAGAAAGGAAGAAAGAAGGGTACAGGCAGATTTGTGGGAGGGGGATTAGCACTGAGGCAACACAAGGCACATGGAAGCAGACAGTCGATACGTGAGACACATTGAGAAGTATTATGGGAGAGGGGTGCAGGAGGTTTACAGTAGCCCACTTCCCCGGTTGTTAAAAGCGTTTCAGTTCACATTAAAGCAGTCGATAGGGATCTCAATGGACCCTCTCATCAAACACTGGTCCCGGGGCTGGATGTGGCCAAAGATGGAGGATCAATACACACAAAAGACCTTTCTGAAATGACTCCCTACCTGTTTCCGCTCTCACACAGTGTGCACAGTGTGTACAGCTCACATCTGAGTGCACTTCACAGTGTATGTTCTAAATACAGCGTTCATATTTTGGACGCTCTGATGTTTACAAAGTAATTCCTTATGAGTATGGTTAACATGAACTCAGATAAGGTTACTCTTTTTGTGTATGACCAAAGAACAAAATAGGTTAAGCTCTGCCAACAACTAAACTCGAGTACAATTCAATTTAAATATGAACCCTACAAAGATTATGCAATACAAAGCTAAATTGTACGGCAAAACTGAACCTGAAAGACTCCTCCCTCTTTTAGTGTTAACTTTTAACTTTAAATATATATTATCAAACTCATTTAACACTTATTAGACACGAGATCGCTAGTATCACGTCTATCTCACTGACACAGTACCCTCAGCTGGACAGAAACCGTCAATGTAACTTTCCTGTCCCCGAAACACGGACTCACTCAAGTAATATCTTGCAATGAGTCCGTATTTACAGCACTGAAACAGAGGCTGCAGAAATAGACCATGACATTGGACCCTAGCAGAGTGATATTTGTACAAAATACACTCGACAAATGACCCTGCCGTTTCAGAAGACGTCTGTCTGGTGCCACTGTTTTAACAACACAGAGAGTCTATAGATGGATCTGCACCCTCATTAAATTCAATAATGCATCATTCATGTGCTGTTTTCTTTGAGTCTCTTCAGGTTGAAATTCATTCAGTGAGTTCTGATAGCTGACACTGAGTCTAAATAGTCTAAATAGTCTATTGGCCCATTTCTACTGAGAGGTATAGAGGTAAATTATTGCCGTAGTCTAATTATGAGTTTTAAACTGCATGTTAATGTCGTAGTCTGATTTTGAATCGCGATGGAGGGCAGTGGCAGTAATTTCAATTTGTTTTGACTGGAGTAACACACGGATAATGTGATTCGTTGTCGGCACCACTCTTGCGTTCAGGTGCTCATCAGAAGCAGAGTTGTTGCCCTCCGAATGTGTTTGTCATGTGCTTTAATCTCGTAAAGTTGGAATGTTAAGATTGTTTTCTAAACTTTAAATTTGGAAAGCTGCAGCATTATCCTACATTTTAGGGACTTTTTAGCGTCACAGTTTAGCCTAGCAAAGTTGACAGATTACATGTTTGCATTCGCTCTGATAAAACTGATTGCCAGAGGTTATTAAAGTGGTAGGGTAGGGTGCTTGGATACCCTTTACCCCTTTTGACAACGGAAACTAACGTGGCTTTTCTATCAACACATAACCCTTATAAACCTACTTAAAAAAATCTCGAGTTGTGTAAAAATAACAAGTATGCTGTACATTAAAGCATAAATGTGAATTTGCCACACATCCACGTCTTTCTGCCACTTCTTGAGAACTAAACAATCCCAGTGTTTTATTCCCAAGTCGTCCCCGGGAAGCATCTTGTCAGCAGCGGGTGAGGGCCAGGCGTCCTCTCCAACAACAACGTATGGAGAATCAGGGCCGAGGCTTACTCCGGCCGTGTTTACATCACGTCGGTACAGTACACATACGCTCAAGCACAGCCTCACAGGGATCGATCCTTTTCATCATGTTCTGGGAAAACATTGATTTTTTTTCTTCATGCCTAACCCCTTGGACAATGTGTCTTAGTGAGCAATTAGAGTTCAAGAGGAAGGCGAGAGTGAGCGCTACAAAGAAGTTCCCCTCGAGTCCAAGGTACTGCGTGTCAGAGATGACGCACAAGAGCGTATTCTTTCAAAACGAGAGGGTTTTTAGTTGTGTGTTTGCTTTGTGAGCAGCGTTACGTTTATTGCTGTATCTTTGACCGTTGCAAGGCATGAGAGTAGCTACAGTTATGGTAGTTTATTCTCTAAACAACATAGTGGCATCAATAAACTCTATAAACATTGGTAAATACTTGTGTGTAGTATATTGAAGATGGATAAGGATTGTCTATAATTGAATTAACAGACAGTAGTGTTTAGCTACACCTTATGGAAAGTGGTCCACACTGACAAAACCACTTTTTTTTATTGGAACCCATTACTTCCTTAATAAGTGGTGTACACCAATGGTAGCGTCCATTTTTCATCTATTAAAATCCTTGATAATAAACCCAAGATGATAAGTTCTTATTTTTTCACAGATGATTCCTATTACAATATGCTATAAGCTGGTTAAACAGTTTTTTTTCTCTTATGCGTAAAGAAGAGAATACATACTATGAGCCTAGCGTAGGCGCAATAAAGGGGCTTTTCCAAATCAATTTTTTATTGTGTTATAGTTTATCTGGTGGTGCCTCTTTACATGTTAAAAGCTCCTGGTGAACTTGTACACTGCTCCTCGTGGTACTGTACTAGACGGAGAATTCAGGCACAAACAGGGACCTTTATGAACTTGAAGAGATGAAACATGAAGGATGTGGATAATAACCCAGCTCCAGTTAGTTTTGTGCACTCTAGTCTGTACTTTTTCAGAGAGGCATGACCCTTCTGGAGCAAGACAGGTTCAAACAATGACACTAACTTGCATGCAGGGACATGAGAACTGCATCAGGCTCAATATAACAAATATACCTTATAAACCTTCATACCTAACATATTCTAATGATAATGTGACTTACCCCAGCTCGCTTTGCAGTGGTGGTTTTTTGAAACTTGTCCAGACTATTCTTATTGTGTAACTCTTTTCATTTACATGAAGCCCACTTAAGTTGACTGACCTGACTGTGCCTGCTTTTGATCACTCAGTCAACCACACAGTCTGACATACATCAGAGCACAGATTACATTGTCATAGTGTGTCATAAAATCTTTTATTATAGCAAGAATCACAGAGTGGGACAAAGGCTTTTTGGGGCCCTATGTGGAGCGTGGTTTATAATGCCATCTCTTAAATCCTCACTGATTACAGAGTCTGTAAAGAATAAAAATAAAGCATTTATGTAACTTGACATTTCTAGTTCAGAAACAAAAGAACTATTCTAAGGTAAAAGCACAACCCTCTCCTCGTCTATGTGCCTTGCAGCATTCACCGCTGTGTCCCAGCTTTATCAGGCAATTGGCAGCCCTGGAAATGTAAGCACAGATCATCACCAATGTTTTCATCCCATAGTCACTCAAGTAAACATTGGAGACATCACTTACAAGCCCCACATCTTAAAAGATTCTGACACTAAAATGGCATTTTCAGACAGACAAATCAGGAGTAAATTAACTTGGAGACCTGTCGGCGTCTCAGCAGAACACTCTCAGGAGATCACACACAGCCTTTAAGATGAAGTAAGAGGGAAACATAATGTGCTGTATCTTCTGTTGTTAGGAACCAACCTATGCAGCAATTACTAACTAATCACATATGCATTTTATTCATTTTCAAGTCTCTATTTTATTGTGAGACGGATGTTCTCATCTTTTTCTGACACAACTCCCTTCAGAGAAAAAAGGATCAGAAGCCCTGCTCTAGATCACCGTTACCGGTCCCAATCTAAGCCACCGCAGAAGCCGTTTGAGACAGACCCAGACTGAGGTCAGTTACACAAACTCTCAGTAAAGACCTGAAAATCAGAGCGGAGAGTCCTGACATGTCTCCACACCCACACACATCCAACAGAAGAAGGATTACTGTAGTGTATTCCACAGCTCTATTCTGTTTCTGAGCAGCTCACTGAATTGATTGGCGGAGGAATCCATCACTCTACTCTGCAAAATAAAAGATAAATATTACCTTTACCGATTTTAATTAAAAAAAAAAAAAAAAATTGATTAAGCTTATAATTTTAAAGTATTGAAAAAATAAACAAATGGAAGGGTTAAGGTTTAAAAAGTCCATTAACAGACAAAGATAAGTACCATAATGGAAGTTTGTCAGAATGACAGGGTACACTGTTGGGTTTAAAATACACATGATGAATATAGTAATCGTGCTTCCAAAAAATACAAAGTAAATTTAAGTGAGTTTTGTGTGGAGAACAGGATACTTGTTCTTTCTTATGGCTTTTGTCTTATCTTTTTAAAATGTCACCAAGAAATGTAGACAATTTGCACTGGTTTTAAATCAGCCAGTGAGGATCACACCGCAGCAGTAAGGTTCACACAATTTTGTTGAAAATAATGCTGGATATATCTGTCACTGCTGTTTTCCGTTTACCTTGTGCTGCAGCTGGATTCCCCAAACTCTTGTAAATCCATCTTGTATTGCACCAAGTAAACTGCTTGAGTCACGAACCGTGGACTCACTGGACTCTTTCAACGGGAGCCTTCCCAGATGGTACTGTGAAACAGACTATGATCTGTGGAGCAGTTCTATCTGGCTGAGAAAGGTTAATTTTTTTTCCGTCAGATTTTGCCATTATGCCAATGCCTAATATTTGACAAAGGAATAGTTTTGTACAAATATGTGTTCTAATGTTCACTATCTTTATCTAAAAAGACATTTTTCCAGTCTGTTGCAGGGATTGTTTGTGCTTCATTGATATTAAAGTGTTAAGTAAATTGACTAGTGCTTACATCACAAAGCACATCACAATAAATAAACAGCCTATTTTGCTGTGTTTGTGTGTGTACATTTATGCAAATTGCATGTAGTAGGGCTTTTGCAATGGAATACTGTAGAGACAGCTGCTGTCTTCTCATAAACAACACTTTGATCATTAAACAGAGGCTTCCTTTAAAGTTGTATCAGCTAAAAGCTGTTAATCCCTTTGCATTACTCCTTTAACTTTCTACATGTGTTCACTGCACATTGACACAGCTGCAGAGAAGCAAGTAGCTTTCTCTGGCACATTTCTGCTAAAGTGCCACTAGGTTAGCATCAACAGAAACCTTCCCCTCAAAGTTCCCTCTGTTGCTGCAGCTCTCACTCAGAAGCAGCTGCTACAACTGTCCATAGAACTACTCAAACACAGACGCAGGCCCAGGTCAGATTAGAATCACAAAATGCAACCTTCCAACATTGACTATGGTGGGCCGCCCAGTTCTCTTCAATGTATGGGAAATCCTGTTCATCAGACCGATACCAGATTGTAGATTTTAATGACGAAGTTTGATGGGTGCTTTGTTTGTATGTAACCAACTAATGACGCAATTCAGGGCATGTTGCTCTTAAAGAGAAGCTGTGTGGGACGTTGAGCTGTTGGCAGTGGGACTGAGACCATAATATAAGAGAGCAGCATCTGGCTCCGCAACATTTCTAAAATTAGGAGCATTTTTATCTAAAATTGATGCTAAAATTGTTGAAGCTCTTGGCTAGACTATTATAATTTTCTCCAAACAATTATATGGAAATGTCACTTGGACCAACAATGTGGTGCAGTCTTAACTGAACTGAGGCCAGGTTTTGTTGGTGCAGCTGCAGTTGACTGATGAAGCTTTGAACTCTTCAGGACATATTCATAAGCTCTTAAAGCGAGGGCTGAGTTCATGGCAAATTGCCTTCGGCCGTGTGTTACCTGTAAGCTACGGCCTAAACATACTCACACGGACAACGATATAGCAGCAGTGTGAGGGAAGAGGCCCAAAACTTTAAATCAATTACATTTTCGAATTTTTGCAGGGTCAGCAAGCCTAGCCTCCAAACCTTTGATGATAAATGACCGTCCGCTCACCTAAAATGGGAATCCTCTCAAAGAAATGTGGTAATTGACTCATTTTTCACAAAGCGATGGAACACAAAGAAGTTTCCTTGTGACAGGACGGCAGATCAAAGGAAGCGCCGGCCAAGGACATCTGCAGCGGGGGCCATCATTGTTGCTGCCTCCACTGACTGAACAATATGTTGTGTGGGCTCCAGGTCCTTGACACGGATAGAGCAGCAACCCGCCGCAGTGTTGGTCGTGTTGCTGGTGATTGTTTAAGTCTTGTTCTGCCCACACAATCAAAGTCAAAAGCCATGCAAGTAGAATTTTTTACAAGATGATCCTCATATACTTTGCTTATCTGTTAAAGATTCTGCTCAAGAAGAGGACAGCTATAAATCTGCATGTTAAAGGCTTAAATTTGCCTATTTAGTAGGAAAATTTACAAAAAATGTGCATTGTTTGGGCTCAGCTGACATCACTCAGCATCATGATACTCTTTTACCCTAAGTTTTATGAATAAGCTTGCACCCTGGTGGAGGGAAGGGAGCACAGCGGTGGCGACAAGGTTATGAATAAACATAGAATTAGTCCAGTTGGCTAAATGCTCAGGAGGTTTAAGAAAAAAAAAGTGAAGTCTTAAAGCTGTGGAGTAACAGACCAGATGGTTTCCAGGCCGTTCCAAATAGGAGCATAACAGCAGGATATGGACAGAGCAGTGTAACATGTGGTTTCTGTGATGGCTCTATTAAGACCCTACAAAACATATTGAATATTTATTGATAACTTCAGAAATGCAGTAGTTTTTAAGACAGTGGAAGTTGTTGGAAGTTGTTAAAAAATGCAGTGTCACACTTGAAATGTCTCTTTTCACTGCTAAGCATCTTTGTTGCTTGACAACAACAACATCCACAGTAGAAATTGTGTTGTTATTGCCCAACTCTAGGGTGCTTCTCCTTCAGCAGTGCTTAGGTTGTCCACTTAGAGAAGTAAAAATGGTTCCTTCACCTGAGGGCTGTTGCATAAAAATGATCTAACCCAGTAAACTAAGCTTATTTTGAATGTCTGGTTCATTTTGTTATCATTTCAGTTCCATAAAATAGGCTCATCCTGTGTCATGGTCAAGCATCATAGAAACTTATGGTTGGTTTAGCCTGGTCCGGAGCAGGCTTAAGGTCAGGATTAGCCCAAACATTTGGTGAATCAGACACTTTTCTAATGAATTAAGCGGAAAACCTCCAATGTTTTACCAGAAATAATTAATAACTAATTTATAACTAATTAATAACTACTTTACTAACCACAAAACCAGAATATAAATATTTAGCATTAACTGAAAAATGACAGATTAGTCTTTAGTCTAGTCCCTATGTTTACCCTAATCTAAGCTGGAGTGAGATCTAAGTGAGTTTTATGGAACATCCCTCTAGATTCTATGATAATTTTACATAAAAAATATCATGTGTTATTTTAAGCTGACTATTCACAGCTTTGACCGATATGTCCCACTTTGCTTTACTGTACACCCCAACATTTTACATAATGCACGTTTCATTTGCTCAAATGAAAGCGCATTAGGTAGTTCTCTTAGCCGTTCCACCCTTGAATCTTGGCTCACATGTGGCACAGAAGCAGATGGTTCCGGTCGGTGAACCTTATCAGGGTTGCCCGCGGCGACGCACAGTCCAAGTTGTCAGCACTTACTTAAACTAATGACCCGGGTCCTGGGAGTGAGAATGAGCCCACAATGGACCGGGATGGGAGCGGGGTCTGCTGGGACTTCTCAGCTCAGTGGTCCGCATCCAGAACATCTCTGCAGCTCTGTGTAACCGCAGGCATTCAACAGGAAACCATGTGAGGTAATTGCTTCTACCAGTATGCCCTTTGTTAAATTACCTTCACTGTGAACACTTATTAATCATATCCGCTCCTATTACAAATCATCGGTCAAGGTTGAGTGTACTGTTTTATATGGTGCGTGCTGATGTGAAGTTCCCATGAGGACAGCTGTCGTGGTTTTTGACAGCCTCTAACAATGCTACAGGCGACCATTAGCGATCATATACAGTGGAGTATAGCAGGTTTTCTGACAGAAATTATTATACCATCAGCGTGACTGTGAGTGATGGGGGATAATAGACGGAGTGAACCAGGAATCGTGTTCACGTATGTTTGAATAATTAGGCTTTGGTCACGCTCATACCTTAAGAAAATATCTTTGACCTTCTCCTTTCTTCTTTAAAGGTCAAAGTCACAGACTCATTAAAAAGATAATTTGCTTTGGAACATTTTTTTACTTCTCTGTTAATGACCTGTGTGTGTTGCTTTCGTGCCGCAAAATAAGGAGGGCTGTCTTCTGCACTCGAAGAAAAATACAAATTCAGAGCTGAATGACATTTGAGTTTGAAGCTTTGACCACATCAAAGCTCATTCAAAGCAGCAATTTGCAAATTCATATTGCAATCATTCAAATGCACTGGTGGACCATTAGAAATAACCAGGCTCCACTACTGACTACATGAGTCACATTGTTCTGTGTTGCCCATCGACACTAACATCAAACTAAACTAAAACATGCTGCCAGTGCTTTTTGTTCATTTTTTTTTTTCTTTTTACTGCGAGGAAGCCATCATCGTTCCACAGCAGTATTCTTTCTCCCAAAAGACGGGATCCATGGATCACTCAACCATCAGCCGACATGACAGGCAACTCATGGTAAAATAATGTATTCCAATAAAAGGCATATGTACCATATATCTAAACCAGAGGTGTCAAACTCAAAGTGGCGAGGGGTCACGAAAGTTAATAAGAATCATTTCAGGGGCCGAAGATGGTGACATTTTGGAAGCTTTTATTAAATTTTGAATGTGAGATTTCCTCTTTATTTGAGTCTTACAAAAGTTATCACACAAACAATAATTTCCTCCTTTTATGGAAACTGGTTTTAGTTGGATTTGAACAGGTTTTGGTTGAATTTGAAAAGGTTTTAGATGGATTTGGACATGTTTTAGACAGATTTGAACAGGTTTTAGATGGATTTGGAAAGGTTTTAGACAGATTTCAACAGGTTTTAGATGGATTTGAACAGGTTTTCAGATGGAATAGGACAGGGTTTAGACAGATTTGAACAGGTTTTAGATGGATTTGGACATGTTTTAGACAGATTTGAACAGGTTTTAGATTGATTTGAACAGGTTTTAGATGGATTTGGAAAGGTTTTAGACAGATTTCAACAGGTTTTAGATGGATTTGAACAGGTTTTAGATGGATTTGGACAAGTTTTAGACAGATTTCGACAGGTTTTAGATGGATTTGAACAGGTTTTAGATGGATTTGAACACATTTTAGATGGATTTGAACAGGTTTTAGATGGATTTGGACAAGTTTTAGACAGATTTCAACAGGTTTTAGACGGATTTGAACAGGTTTTAGATGGATTTGGACAAGTTTTAGACAGATTTGAACAGGTTTTAGATAGATTTGGACAGGTTTTAGACAGATTTTAACAGGTTTTAGATGGATTTGAACAGGTTTTAGATGGATTTGGACAAGTTTTAGACAGATTTCGACAGGTTTTAGATGGATTTGAACACATTTTAGATGGATTTGAACAGGTTTTAGATGGATTTGGACATGTTTTGGACAGATTTGAACAGGTTTTATATTGATTTGAACAGGTTTTAGATGGATTTGGAAAGGTTTTAGACAGATTTCAACAGGTTTTAGATGGATTTGAACAGGTTTTAGATGGATTTGGACAAGTTTTAGACAGATTTCGACAGGTTTTAGATGGATTTGAACACATTTTAGACAGATTTGAACAGGTTTTAGATGGATTTGAACAGATTTTAGACAGATTTGAACAGGTTTTAGATGGATTTGGACATGTTTTAGACAGATTTGAACAGGTTTTAGATTGATTTGAACAGGTTTTAGATGGATTTGGAAAGGTTTTAGACAGATTTCAACAGGTTTTAGATGGATTTGAACAGATTTTAAATGGATTTGAACAGGTTTTAGATGGATTTGAACAGGTTTTAGATGGATTAGGACAGGTACTTATCTTACTTTGTAGTAAATTCATCTAAAACATGTTCAAATTCAATGAATAAAACCTACTGCTGAAAATATCCCCTTCTAAATGTATCAAAGGGCCACATAAAACAGCCCTTGAGTTTGACGTGTGATCTAAACCAATATTAATTTGTTCAGGAAAGACTTCTACGTCCAGTTGACCAGTGCCTTACCATTGTCCACCTTCCTGTCCCGCACTGCTCTGCTCTCATGTTCATATGTTTCTGTGTGTTACTCTGTGCCACTGTGTGACTCTGGAGCATGCTCAGTTCCCTGTGTCCGATCTTAATCAAGAGTAAGCTGGCAACATGCAGCAGTAATCTGACAATGAACCCCATTATCCACATGTCTTACTCTCAAATGAGTGCTTCCCCAATCAGAATAAGGTGTTTAATGGAGACTAAGGCAATAATTCAAATTCTTCTACCTGCATGTACGTACTGATTCATTTTTAAGGAAAACATGCTATGAGTCATACTATTATGTCCAATCCAAGCTACCGTAGCATTGTTTTGCTGTGAAGAGCGCCTAATGTTTTGTCATTACTTCTGTAATATGAGAGAAATGAATTGATTGAATAATAAAATCTATATGTTAATTGCGATCCACTCAATCTGTAATTGAATTGCACTTGTGAAGATGTTCATTATGTCTTGTTGATTTGTGTTTAAAAGTGTGCAAAAATGCAAATAATGCAAGCAAAAATGTACGCCTTTCAGAGTCGTTTCTTTCCTTTCATTTCTTTCTATGAAATTCCAAAAATACCACTCAAGTAACAGTTAATGACTATAGCATTAGGGCCTCTGTTTTGGACAGAAAAACACAAAGAAATAGAACATTGTTTTTACTGAGCAACAAATTTAATGTTTTAATAGGAACAATCTGGATTTTTTTTTATTATTATTAATGTTTATACTAAAACTTTTACAGCTGACTGCATAAATCACCTGGAATTGTTGTGACTAATCTTTTCACCTTTGGTTTTACTCCACTCTACAAACTATAGAGGCCTCAAAAGGTCAAGACTCAAAACTTAACCTTCACCTTTACAGTATTCTAACAGAAAATGGAATTTCAAGCTGAATGTGGATAAAAGGTGGTGGATTTGTTCAAAAACACAACGCTAAAATACATTTATAATATACATTAGTAAGGACTCTTGAACTTACTTTGGTTTCTCTCACTGACTGCAGCTGTTTGACTGCTTATTGTGACCAAAATGTGACTGCTGTGCAACAAACCAACCTGTGTATTAATAAATTGCATGCATTAAGACCAAAAAAAGTCATGCGTTTTACTTGTTGACAGCTCTGAAACTTTTTATCTTTACCAAATGGATTTAATGCTAAACAATCACTTACATCTACTTCTCTTTTCTAAAAAATGATTGAGAGTAAAGCACAAGAAAGTGACAAAGGCACGGCTCCGAAACACACTGCAGCTGATGTAATCTGCTCTAAATCATGGTTTGCACTTGTCCTGCACAAATTGGCTATTTTCAAAGTGCATTTCGTGGAAAATTCATGGGCTTTCTTAGGCTTTTTCATATAATACACCATGGCAACAAAAATGTTTGCCGGTAGACCAAGAAACAATGAAAATGAAACAGTTTATTCGTATTTAATCATCGAGGGTATGGGTATTTGATAACTGCTGCAGTGTTGTGACTTTTGCAGTAGAGGAAGTAACTGTCATTGCTGTAAAGTCATGCATGTGAGTTATGTCACAGCTCAAGGCAGGTAGTAGAGGAGTTGGTTGGTTTGTCTGTATGTGAAAAAAGGAGTAAAAATGTCAGGTAAATGGGGTAAATGTGAAAACAAAAAAATATATATATCAGAAGGAATAGGAAACCTGTAAAGATTAATGGAGTGGACTCAAAGTATTCCCAATGATGATAAAAAAGCGTTCTAAATGATTGCAAATGTGTAATCAGCTCACACTGCAACTGAGAAGCATAAAAATGTGTCTCTTTTTTCTAATGCAAGAACCTTATTTAACACTAGCAATTCCTTTTAAAAATGAATGTTGCTGTAAAAGAGGCAGAGCTGCAGCTGGCTCCTCGTATTACATGCCATTCGAGCATCTAAACTACTGATCATATTGGAAATGTGGAAGAAATTTCAAAAAGAGGCATCATTTTGCATCAAACAAAATGTAAATCTGTGATAGGACCCTTCTGGATGACAATAGGAAGTAGCCCATACTCTCTGTTGTTGACGAGAGCACTTATGTTACAACATAGTCATCAGATATTACTGTAAAAAGCTCCCACAAGTCATAACCACTTTTGCAGGAATGATAAATACACAGTAGTTCAGATCTGTAGCTGGAGATTCACTGACCAAAGTAAATGCTCTGTTCAAATGCTTCCTTGCAAAAATTGCCGATACTCAATTGTGGTATTGCAATGGATGGCTGTAAGACAGTGCGTGGGAAACATAACTCACAGAAATTCGTGATGGCAATCCTAATATTGTCTATATCAAGTGTGTGTGTGCTTTGTGCATCAAAATATTGAGTATTTGGTTTCCCAGACCACATACAAAGGCTTTTCAAATTCCACCCAGCGTCTCAAAAAATATTTTGAGCTGTAGGAAACCATAAATGTAGGTAAAACTGAAAATTTTGTAACTATCTGACACGAAAAGGCTCGAAATTAGTGATTAGTGTATCAGTCGTGTCCTTTCACAGTATGAGGAGCCTTAGTTAGCTGCATTTTCATTTGACAAAGGACAGTGAGAGGAGCTATGCAGCAGCAGTGACAGTATTAACCTGAAATATCTGAATTGAATTGAATGAAACGTATCAGTAAACGCATTGTGTCAGTGTTAAACAGACTTTTCCTGTACTTTTGACAGAACTACTTACATTTTACCAGTCTCTTTTTGAGCTGGAAAGACATCATGGAATACAATCGTATTGCTGACAAGCTTTTGCCACTTCGTGCTGTTGCCGACTTGCAGTTTTGCTTTGTCTGAAGTCGTGCCCAACATAAATAACATAACTGAACAGGACATCGAACACAGGTGCAGAGAATACATAGCTGGAGATTAAGAAGAGATTTTCAGACAATATAAAAGAGTTAGAGGCCCTCAAATAAGGCAAAGATTTGATGTTCTTCCATTTTTTCACCTCTTCAAAAAAGATGTTAGTAAAGCAGAGCAACAATGGAGAGTAATTCCCACTCTAGAATGGAGCAACAGAGAAGACAATAAAACTGAAGGCTTCTGGGTAAGGTTTCTGCATACACAGACACAACAGGTGCTTTACCATTCAGTTCATTTTCCCAAATGATTAAAAAAACAAAACAAGCTACGAAACAGTCTAGAGCAGATGTCTTTGTTAAATATAATTAGGAGCCTACATGCAAAGAAAGATCATCATCAATTAAAACCATCCGCCCCAATGCTTTCCCTCTTTACTGTTGTAATATATTCAGCACCACCTGAGAAGGGCGGAGAAGAGGCCACACATGTATAAAAGTAAATAGACATTAAACTGTACTGTGCAGAGTTAGGCCATTACACGTTCAAGAAAAAAATGTTCAGGAAATGGAGGAAAAAAGCAAAAGTAGATCGGTAAAACAGTGATACGGCCCAAAGATTGTTAATTAAATGGAAAATAATCACTTATAACAATGATGTGTCTAAAAACAAGTAATTAGCTAGTCACACACATCCTTTTTTATTTGTCTAATTGCTTCAAAAGTGTCCATAGTAAAGTCTATTAAGCATCCAAATGATTTAATGGAGGACATTCCGACTCCCCACAGACAAACACATTACATTAGCAGCATCAATGTAAGGAAATACTGCAGCCATTAATCAGTGGCTTGTCAACAGGGAGTAGTCTGAGACAAAATCAACAGAAATCAACAGAAAACAGCGAATACTTAATAGTGGCTCTGCATGAAAGGTAGAAAACAGACTCCTAAACCACACTTAAGCCTAATGCCAATATAAACCAATGTCCTAAATGATAATAATAAAGTTTTTCTTGCGGATTTCGACTTTCTTTTCATACGTTTGTGCTGTAAATAATTATTACTTGCTGCTATAATAATACATTTGTGGAATAACCTCAGGATACAAGTTTGAGTAATATGTACAGATAGTAATAAGGATTTCTTGTAAATTTCACTGATATATATGTAATGTTTTCGGGCCCCTTTGTGTGTGACACGGAGCAGATTGCCAGTGTAGAGTATTCATTTCCTTCCTTATCCATTTGTTGACATTAATGTGAGTCAATATTTCGTACTTGGCTCCTCACGAATTTCTCTTTATCTGTGAGTGACTGCTGGAATCGCTGTCTGCTCTCATGCGCGAGCTTTCTTCATCTGTTCCTCGGGGCTGATTGATGCTAAGATTTCTCCAGCTAATTAACTTCCTATTGTGCCGTGACTATGTCGATCAGGACGCTCTGAGACAGCCCTGGATCGGATCGGATCTACGAGACGGGCTTTACTCTTCATCGTTTTTTTTTTGTTTTTTTTTGTGGGCTTTAATTGAGTCGTATCGTCTCATTTTTAGATTTGCAATGCCCTAACCTGTTGTCTGGTCCAGAGGGTCTAGAACACAACAGATGGTGCTCCAGGGGTGTAGGTTTCTTTTTAATTACTTTGCCTCAATAAGCAATTTGCATTTGATAAGGCGGCTTACAAGGCCCAGCAATTAATTTGCACAAATCTTTTTTTTTTTAATTAATGGGGAGAGAAGTCTAGGGCAAACATGAGTAATATTTAGAGCAGCTCCAAAAAAAGACTGAAGTAGGAAGCTTGAATGGCCCAACATGTCCTAGTCTTCCAATAGCCTGTTACCGCGACAACCCAACAATGAAACTGTGATGATCGTGAGAGAAGTTGTATGATTAAAAAAAATAAAGTTGTATTAGTTCAGCAAGAATGAGAAGCATACCTTACTTACTTTCATGAATGTTTCTTTATTTATTTTGATGTGTCCAAATATCAAACTATGCCGTACAATGAGACTCGTGGAATAGCAGAAGTGCAGCAAACTTTTCATGATAGGTAAGCTAATGTTAACACTAGGTACAAATGTATCAATGAACCTACACATTGCTTGTTTTACTGCTGTTAAAGCAACCCTGAGTAACTTGTAGCCGATAGACCGCAGACCCCTCGACAGATTGTTGTTGCGATAGCTGCACCATTTCTTTTCAAGAGGAGACTTTCAAAGCCAGCAAATTTGGAATTAAAAAAAAAAAGATGTCTTCCGAAATGTTAGGACCATTTTAGTGTATTTTGAACAAATATGATTCTGCTAAGGTCCAGTGTATTGGCCTATTTATGCACTACGCCAGTGGTGTCAAACTCAAAGTGGTGAGGGGCCGCAATAGTTAATAAGAATCCTTTCAGGGGCCGAAGACTGTGACACTTGTGAAGGTTTTATTAAAATTTGGAATGGAAGGTTTCATCTTCATTTGAGTTTTATGGAAACTGGTTTTAGTTGGATTTGAACAGGTTTTAGATGGATCTGAACAGGTTTAAGTTGGATTTTAACAGCTTTTAGTCTGATTTGAAGAGGTATTAGACAGATTTGAACAGGTTTTGGTGGAATTTAAACAGCTTTTACTTGGATTTAAACAGGTTTTGGATGGATTTGAACAGGTTTTACTAGAACTTCAACAGATTTTAGTTGGATTCGAACACGTTTGGAAGGATTTTAACAGGTTTTAGTTCGATTCGAATACCTTTGGAAGGATTTTAACAAGTTTAAGTTGGATTCAAACAGGCATTAGAGGAATTTGAACAGATTTTAGATATCTTTGTTGCAAAAACTGGCTTAATCTATAAAATGTAGTGCCAAAAATATCATCTTCTGAAAGGGTTGGAGGGCCACATAAAACATTGCAAAGGGCCGCATTTGGCCCCCGGGCCTTGAGTTTGACATGTGTGATGTACGCAAACGCAACTGCCGCTCCTTTCCTTAACTTCTCACTGTTGACCTCATGTCGTAGCTCACAAAGGTTAAGGAACAGGAGTCGGGAACAGGAATCAGGAGCTACCATTTTGAGGTGTTCCGATTCAGACATATTTTTGCAGTGCTTGAAGCTAAAAGTCACAAAGGTTGGCTTTAAAGGAGATCTAAACATCTGTGGTTTGACATTGCTATCTCAGTCCATTTTCTTGCCCTCCTGGCCACCGAAAATGACTGAAAAATATGGATTGGTAGTGAGATTAGTAACCTTCCCAAACCTGCTGACATTAGTCGAACTACATGCAGTGTTAGTAGTCTGTACGGTTTGCTATTGATAAGCCCTCACTAGAATTACAGAACACTATTCCCAGTCCTGTTATTTTCCATAGCATTAAATTAAAACCAGTCAAGTGTGTGAATGCACAGCTCCACATTTTCAAAGTTCTTTGGAGTTCGAGTTGGTTTACTTTGGTGTCGGGTCAGTGCGTGCCCTCAACGGCAACCACTGGGAGTCTGTTCAACTTTTACACTGTAGAAAGTTAATTCATATACATTAAAGTGGAAAAAGACTGTGTATAGCGTATTAAAGTCTAAACCAATCTAGTGGCTGGACCTCGTTCTGGCCGTGCTACTGATATTTTAATTATGCAGGGCAGTGCAGCTATTATATTCCAAACCTTGGGAAGTTAGAATAAAGATGCAAAAGCAAATTCTGTTTACAGCATTGTTTGCATAGACAAAGTGAGACGGTGCAAAAAGGCCCCTCATGGCCTCACAGCCCTCCCTTGGACTTATCTCCTACTCCGTGGATTGATGAGTTTTCGTCAGTCTGGTCGGCCAAGTGTAAAATCCTGTGTAATACATTCCTTTTTTAATTTGGACCGCCACCAGTTGCTGAATACCAATGCAGTGTTAAGGCCTGGGAAAGATGTGGGAGGCACCCTTCAAGAAGTCTTCTGAGGAACAGTTCCTTTAGGCACAATTTATAATGCTATACAAAGGGAAATTTCAGTGGTGCTTTTTTTTTTTTTTTTTTTTACAGAATTTTTCCAAATACATCTAGGGCAAGTTATTTTTAGGTTTGTGTGTTTCATATCATATTATATTGTGTTATATATTCATGGAATTGTCTTTTGTAAATCATTCCAGGAAGTGTAGTTGGAGCCGCTAGCATGAGCTAACTGAGTAGGCTACAACACAATCTTAATCATCTCTAAAACTGATCAAATCTCATATTTACCGCACGTTCTTTAAATCTTAAAGCTCCATGGCCCAACGGAACCCCCTCAAAACCATAAAGTGTAAAAAAAAATGTGTTAAAATGCATTTAAAGCATGTTTCGGTGTGAGATATACACTATAGACTATCACAAATTGCAGGCTTAACACTTACACATACACTACCCACAATCATCCACACTTACATTCATCCATTCAATACATGCATGTCCTTGGACAGTGTAAAAAAAATGCAATTGTGTAAAGATGACACAGACTGCACAGTAAAAGGAGCTCTAACACAACCACAAAGCTAGAATTATAATTTATTGTGATAATATCCTCCAATTACAGGTTTCTACTCATTTTCCTCATCAAACATAATGGATCACTGCACAACATTTAGGTGGGTTGCATCGTTTTTGGCAAAACTGCAGACTTCTCCATCTGAATGTCTATGGGGATTTCATTTCGGAAACAAAACCAAACAAACATGCATCTTCAGGACAGTTGTGTAAACAGGAGGACGATGATTTAGAGGCATGTCCTCCTTAGCCTTGGTTCACATGATTGTGTTTTAAAGCAAGCTTCAGGCCAAGCTGCATCATCAAAATTTCTGCCCCCAGTTTGAAAATCACACTTTAAATAATTTGTAATATATATTTGTCTTTGTAATAAGCTTTGTTTAATTAAATATTGCCCTATTGTACTGCATTGTTATGATGGTATTTAAATGAACTGATTACTTAAACACAACTATGTCATTTGGAGCAAGGCAAGATCACAAAGGATCCAGCGATGCAAATGCAGATAAATGACATAATAGAAAACCATTCATTCATTCATTCATTCATTTTCTACCGCTTAGTCCCATTTGGGGTCACGGGTGGAGCCTATCCCAGCAGCTTTGGGCCGAATGCGGGGTACACCCTGGACAGTGGCCGGTTTGTCGCAGGGCTGACACTTATCCATATGGAAAACCAATGAAGAAATAATAAACACATACCAAGACAAAGTTAAAAAAAAAACAAAAAAAAAAGTCAAAAGTGGAGCCAAAGCAGTAAATAGTGCACAGTTTGTTCATTTTGGCTCGTTCAGCGCATGACTTCCGGGCCTGTAACTCGGCACAGTGCAGGTGTACTCACTTGTAATTTTGGCTGTAAACGCAAAAGCAGTGAGCCAGAGCTGTGAATTAGCTCCAATAAAGTCTCCATCTGCAAACAGGTCATGGCACTCCTGTACGGTAATGAGGACGAGGGACAGGTGACTCACAAAACAAGCTCCTAATTCATGCTGACAGATAATGCTCGTATTTATCCAGCTTTTCACATCTTTGTTTTGTTCTCATCTCGGTGTCCTCCTTTATTCACTGCTTTGAAAAGGGAAACCTAATTACATTGATAATTGTTGGGCCCTGCGTGGGTTTTTCGCTGATTCTGTGGATGGATTCTGTTTGTGGATTCTGTTTTACTATTTTTTTTTTTGGAGGAGAAGAAATCTAGACTGTATATTTTGAGAGAAAAGGGCATTACAAAATATTAAATCTAGTGAAATTAATTTATTCTACTACCTCAGATGGACAGCAACATAATATTTAAAAAATGTGGGCAAAACTACACCTTAATGCTTCCTCTTGGTTTAATAAAAAAAAAAAAAAAAAAAAAAAAGCGGGACGGCTAATCACCAGGCTTTGTTCATCTGATCATCAGTAGATAGGCCCATCTCTATAAAAGTATAAACATTTTTTCTACGTCCTGTGCCGATTTTCTTATATCTTTAAAGTGAATGAAGAGAAATACATCTCAAAACTTCATTATTTTCTTGTGTATTTTTCGACAAATGTTTACTGTGACTACAAGCTAAATGTAATTAACAGTATGAGTTGTGTCGTGAGGGTGCTTAGGCATGTTGTGTGTATATACAAGTGTTGAAATGCAAAAAATAAAAGGCAAATAAACGTAAATGTGCAAGGCGTGGAGTGGAGCAGAGCGTGAAGCTAGTGGCAGGTGAGGCTTTTAACCACTGAGTCTGATTTGTAGCAATTAGCCCTGCAAAGGAGGGATTAGAACATCCAAGCACTGCACACCTCTAACAACATGCATATCCACAAATGCATCTTCAATCCACAAAAAAATTTGAAATAATTACACATTTGGAAACTCATTCATGCACAAACTTTTTTTTTTTTTGCTTTTTCTAGTGCGAGAATTACAGATTACATTTTTCAAATTTCCCTTTAATTTCTTCCCTTCTGTATGAAGTGGAAATCGGTTTTATTTAAATAAATTTTCCCTTTAAGCCTTCAAAAAGAATGTGTGCTCACTTTGTCTTCTTAGGAACAGAGACAAATGGAACGAAAATGGCTCCTTTCAGTGTGTTTTTTGAGCTTTAAATGTGTATTAGTATTGAGTAGAACAAAATCTAACCCACTGGTCAGAATTCAGTTTTCTCTTTTATTTGAAAGCCTCAAAACTACACCTGTCCATTGCATATGTTACAATAAATCAGACATCAACGTTTAAATCTTAGGACATTTGTGAACTAATGGATTATTATGTTTCTTGATTACCATTTGTTGCATTTAAGTGCCCTCTCCTGACTGTGGACTCAAGGCTTTAGAATTTGGGTAATAAAGGGCAAAGGCTGGTTTAATTTGGAATAAGAAGTGCATCACAAAATGACTGAGCACAACAAACTTCAAAACTTAAAAGGCTCCATTTTTACACGTTTTTCCCCGCAGGCACATTCACCCAAGTCCTTCACCGTTCCCGGAATAAACTCACATTAGCTACAAAAACACATGCCTGGATGAAAGCGTGCACCATGCTCACAATGAAGGTTACTGCTGAGTGTGCTCTTCGCTTGTACCACAAAGCACACGGAAAAAGGCCAACGATGCCTAGAGAATCTGTCTTCCTTCCAACCCAAGGCCTCCCAAATCAGTACACACTCACACACAACTCAGACACAGCAAAGGCTTAGTCATTATCGGACTGTGTGTGCTCAAGTGTTTCAAATGTCTTACAGGCCATGGCAGTATTTTTTTTCTTTCTTTTTTTTTTTCTTGTTAAGCTGTCTGTGTTTGCTTCTTATTACAAGGCTTTTCAAAGGTACTCAGCCGCATCCCATTATAAAGATTTACAAAAACCTTGGCATAAGCTGAGACCTTTAGATGTGAAAAAACTGTATTCCTTTCATGTGATGAATCAGGAGTGAGTGCAGACTACACCTGGGAAGCTAAAGGCGCCACCATTATTTTATTTCAGCAGGTTTGACCCCAGTGTTAACCCACCGGTGTTGCATCAGTCCCCAACTTTAAGCTTTTTAAAGACCTACATTACATCGAACCAAAGTCTAGAGTTTACTGATGCAATCTCACAGTTATCTCTGTCTTGTTAATTACTTTGCCATCACTTTGCCTCCTTTCTTTATGCTATTTGTGTGTAAGAAGAGGTAGACAGTGCTAGAATGGTCATTTTTTCCAGCCAGACCCATCCACTTTATTCACAAGCGGGTTTAGAATTTCTCCCATTGGCCACAACTTCCATCGAGCTCCGTACGACCAAATAATAATCAATATTTATCTAAAACTGGGCCGATGTTTTGTGTTTTTTGAATTCTGGTTGTATGTTTATCCAATTGCAGTAGTTTATTCTACATGCATTTTGAGAGGACCAGACTAATTCCTGGAATATTCTGGAAAAACAATCAGGATGGCCAGGCTACATTTTACACGTCTGATTTTCTGCTGGCGTTGATTTATTGTTGACAAGGCGACGGGCAATGGAAGAATTCCTTATTCGAGAGCCACTTGTGTGTCAAAATGTTATTGGTCGGCACTTAACATTCCCTTATATTAAAATCCTTCCATCTTATAGTCTAATTCAAATAATACATCAATAAATGACGTACTGTCCAATTAAGAATGGCATCAGTTAAGGCCAATTCACAACGGATGCACCACAAAAAACATTCATTATTTTCTATGTGACATCTGCCAGATGAGATTAGCATACACATCACTACAGCCACCAAGACTACACATCAGAGCTAAATGACTTCATATGCAAACTCCTATTACTTCAATCAGTTTTAGGATGTTTGCTAGCTTGTTAGGTTATGTTTATTGTTCATAACTGATTTTTAGATGCTCGTTTGAGATAAATGAGCTACTGTTCTCCATCACGGCTCACACAAAGCAGCCAGTCGGTTGCTATTTGCCTACAATTTGCTCCATTGCGGGGCTGACATCACATTTACCTGTGCATGTTGTGTATAAGTACGCCATTGTTGTAAGATGCTGTTTCAAGGATATATTACACAACTATAATTGTGTGGTGTTGTCTCGCGCTCTGCCGGAATTCTTTTTTTTTTAAGAAAGCAATTTGAAACATCAGACGAAATGAGAACGATATATAACTAGTTTGATGAAATCACAGATTAGTTCCTTGTTAACAGCAGACTTTGGAACTGCGCTGATGCTATCGGTTAACTTTAAATGAAAGTATTCTGTGTCAAAAACAACGATGCAACAGAGGAAAGATGCAGAAAAAAGTTTACATGACTTGTTTCACTGGTTGCACATTTCTGTTGTTAAAATTGAAGAGACTCCCTGGTTCGACACTCTTCAAAAAAAAGGTTCCATTAGCAAAAGGCTACGATAAGCTCAAATTAAGAGTACTGTCTGTTTTTTATCTGCGGAGACCAAGAGAGTGGTACGATTATGAAAAGATGAAGCCAAACAGATCCTCACTCAGAGTTGGGCAATAACAAAATAGATGCAAATAAACGTTATCTTGTGTTTTTGTGGTACAAAGTGATAAGGCACTAAGAATAATTCAAAATGTACAATTTAAAAGTAAAATACTACAATTGGTTTGGACTAGTGTGGCGTACTAGACATCCAGTAAAGTGTTGGGAGTTAGAGTTTCACCATTAACAGGCAAAGGTGCTCACCACAATTTCACCATACACTACAATATAAAAAAGTTTCCACAGAAAAGGGTAAGGTTTTACTGTATACTTTATATTACTTACAAAAAAACACATCCAAGTTTTGAAAGTCTGCTTTAATTACTTTTTATATATTGAAGCACTCTTTTTGTTGCACTTGGCTTGTGTTCCACGAGCTTCTTTTGGAGTTTCTAAACCCAAATGTGATGTACTGACTCGACCCATACCCGACATGAGCCTGATGTGCTGGATATTGGTGCAGGATATCTTGAGAATAACTATTATATACACTGTAGGTCCATATTTTGTTTCAGCGGTTGCCTTCTCTTCTGACGAGGAAGGAAGAGAGGCTCAAGAAAAGCTTCTTCAAACAATCCCATAACACTTTTAAATTTTGGAAAGTTTCATTGCACAATTCATCTTGTTGAGAAATATTTATTTGTTGTATTTATCGTGTTTTGACTTTTATTGCACAGTCTACTGGGGCTTTACTCAATCTTATTTAACAATATTTCAAATAAAGAACTATTTTTCTATCTATTGTATTGTTTATTGCCTAAATTCATATCTTTCGATTTTCTTAGTGACGCACAAATTAAACTAAAAATGATACTTTCAGAGGAAATGAATTCATGTAGATGTTGCATTGTTTTTTACCTTAAACCAGCAACTAAATATGTGTTAGAATTGATAAAGGTAGTCATGGAAATGCACGACTGAAACAGAAAAGATTTTAATCACTGCTCAGGTCAGTTCCATCACAGAAATCTAATCTTTGAATTTCCAGAACATGTAGGAATCCTAGTTTGCTGGTTCTTTCTTATCACGAATCCTTTACCAAAGAGAAATCCAATGCAGCTAGTAAAAGTTTCAACTGAAAAGTTTTTTACAGGTCTGGCACGCTACCAAACTCTGCAAACTTCAGCTTTAGTACAATCACACAACAAACTAAACTGTAGAGAGGAACTGTCAAAGTCATTCAGAGAAAGTCGGGAAAGTGTAAAAATTTGTACATTTTTGGAGTAAAATTTCAAAATGTTGCCAAAATGTTACACAGGTGCACTGGCATGAACTGTTAAGAAGCAAATAGACTCGTCGGTACTTTTTCTTTGGTAAGACCTTCTCCCTAGAAAAAGCCCACATTGATTAATTTGTAGCTACATTCCCTCCATCTGCATACAAATGAAGCCCGTAATTAATAGGTGTAGTCGGATGTCCATAGATCCAAAATGGCTGCTTCCTCTCCATCATCCATGTCTCATCAGGGCTCTCGGCTCAATACAGAAGTCCCTTCGGAGCCGGCTCGAATCAATCATATTGACGTAACAATTACCCTGCTCGGTCACGTCGCTCACATCCCACAACCACATCTGAGCAGCCGTCGCATAAATGCCTTGCATGTAGCATTAAGTCAATGTTGTTACAGAGGAAATTATGTAGCATTAGCAGGGAGCGGGTGACGGTTGGCATGGAAACCGAAATGCAGCCATATTGACCCTTCCACAAGTCACGTCATCAAAAACTGCACACTTTTCCATTCATTTAAACAAGGAAGCAAACTAAAAATAATATATAAATGAATATGGTTGATGAGAAACTGATTATTTTACTATTTTTAATGTTTTCATGGCTTTCTAAGAAATCTATCTGAACTCTCAGTGTGTTTGTCCAAAAGAACAGCGTGGCTATAATAAATAAAATACTAATTAACAGTGGATAATTGTAGCAGGACCTCTGGCACGTGGCTTAAAGATAAAGCTTATTTTGAAAGCATAACCGCTCTGTAAGAATTGTTTATTCCGATGCCAGGAATCCATCCGTACGGGGAATAATCTCTGCTAACCCATGACTCTCCTGTACACAACATCAAACGAGCTGATGCTTCAGAAACGTCTGCGTGTTCCAAGGCGATTACTATCTTATGTGTATGTTGTTTTAAATCGTTTTCTGCTCACGGAACCAAACAGTTTGGTCTGCATTTGAGAATGTAATGGAGCGTGAAGATGAACTCTGCAAAACTCTAATTAAAAGCTGGAGGTTATCAGACTCCACAGCAGTTGATCTTTTGGCACTGACTGATGATGACACAGTTTAAAGACTACGTACTGCGCATATTTTTTAACTTTTTTTTTTATTATCAAATATAAGCTAATAAAAGAACTTGCAAAAACCATTGAGTAATATTTTAGAATAGAGTTGAACGAAACAAAATACATAAACTGTTTTCAGACAATAAATATCTGTTATCAGGGCTTTTTGATGGAACAATGTAAGGCCCAAAATGGTGTCTAAGTTTATTTCAGAGCTCTAGACCCTAGAGTCTAATGCATATGGTGTAAAAATAAGATTCTGTTGTGGTCTAGCCATTTGTTTACATGAAGACAGCAACAAAATGTGTTCAATATGTCAATTTCTTCTTTCTAAATATGCAAATTAGCCATGTGCTTATTGGATTTATTTTGACTTGGTCCTTTTTTTTGTTAATACTTCTTTATGGCTGTGTACAAAGCTGGTGAGACATGTATAATATGTCACACTAGCAGGCTGTGAAGTATTTGAAAATGCTTGAATTTTAATATAGTGTTTTCAAGGTTGTAAAAGGGCTTGAAGAGGAAAAGTACAAATTATGGCCAAAACGTTGATCAAATCTTTAAAAAGAAAGGGACGCTTCATCCAATAAATAACATCTTTTTGATCACACAAGTTTCATTTTTGGGTGAACTATCCCTTGTCTGTGCTCCAAAGTATTCAACAATTTAAGTTGTAAATGTCATATTGGGGTCTTTTTTATTTCTTTTTAAAATATACAGTATAAGTATATCAACATGTAATTTACTGCAGTTGTAAGGTGCTTGAAAAACATGAAAACACACCTTGAAAGTGCTTGAAAATGTAATTTCTGACAATTCAATTCGAGCACAGGATAGAGGCACCAAGTGTCAAAATAAACTTCAGCTACACTTTCAAAATAAAGGCTGACAAAACAAAGCACTATGGACCTCGAGAAGTTATTTCTTGAGGTTGAGAAATTTGATTTAATTTATGACACCAAACCCATTTTACAAGGACAATGTAAAGAAGAAGAAGGCATGCAGATGGTAAGTAATTACCCATAGCAAGCTACATATGTCTTAAACATGTCTCTGATTATCTGGCAGCCGTCATTAAAAGTACAATGTAGTCTAACGAACATAATCTGGGATAAATAAGTTGAGAATTTGAAGTATGTAAAAGTAATGTAAATATGATAAAGTTGACAAAACATTGGGGTATATCCACAACAACGTCCTTAGTGCTTTTGACCTGACGTGCATAAAATGTCTTAACAGGCTTGATGTTCCGCAATAGCTCCTGGTGTTAATTGGGGGTAACAGTTACTCAATTATTTGCTGTGTCACCTGTTGAGCATCAGAGCCACACAAGACTAACTGAGACGGGATCCTGGTGAGAGAAAATCCCACCAATATTGTAGTTGTACAGTGTAATGTCACTGCAAAATAAAACAATGAGTGGTCTGACGCTGAACGTGGCCTGTGTCACTGACTCTAATCATGACCAGACGCTGATTCATACTCTGTGAGTGCTCATTGGATATGTATCAGGCCACCTCACCTTTCCCTTTTCCACAGCCCCTCGAGCCTCGCTGCGGAAAGGAGGGAGAAAACTAATAATTGAAAGTGAAGTTGCAAGGGGAGCCCAAAAGGCAGAGAATAGTTGGAGCGAGCACTTCACCTGGAAATAAGGTACATCCAATCCTGGTGGAATCAGGAGCTGAGGAGCTGCATTCTCCTCGACACTTCGTCTCAATTTGTATTCCCGGACTTGAGTTGTGTTGCTCAGATGAGAGTAAATTCCCTACCGCTCTCTAGTCTCTACTGTGATGCATTTTGTTCCCGACGTAAAATGACCCCTATTTGTTCCTCTACATATTGCATTCAAACAGCCACATCAACAAAAAGTAGTGTTGGAGTTTCACCTGGAGCTGACTCCAACAACAACAACTCCATACTGTTCTTCACGATACATGGAAAGTTCTTCGCTGTTGACTGTTATTTCCACATGAATCATCCAATATTTAACATAGGGTTTAGACATGTGTTTATATAAAGTGCAGACATGGTAACACAGAAATATACCATATCGTCACATTATGAAAATATCTAAATTTGTGCCAGTGTAGATCTCAAACTGTCTGACTTCAAAAGCACTTAGATTCCACTCAGGGATTAATTTGCAAAGCTGGAGGAGGGGGAACACATAGAAAGAATACTTAGGAGAGTGTTCCCTCAGCATCAAGGAGGGAAAAAGTCAAGGAACGAATCCTATGTAGGCTGCATAATAGCCTTTTGTATCTAATATGTATAAATCTTTATTAACACACATCAGATTTTTAGGTTGCATGAACTATTACTTCAACAAACTCCTCCTGAAAATAAATAAATAAATTAAAAAAGCCCTGATTCTACAATTATTGAGCTATATTTCACAAAAATCAATATCCCATTCCCAGATTAATGTTAATTAGCCAAGTACTTGATTTGTTGTGCTGTATTTATTTATTTTTTTACCACTGTATAAAAAACCTATGTGGTGTGTACATTATACACATAGTAGAAACAGTAAAAATCAGTTTCTGTTACTATTTTTAATCGTCTCCTATTATTTATGCAAATAATTAGATAAAAGCTAACATAAATCTTTTTTTTTTTGCTTTGTATTCCCTTCTGTATCAATGGGACTCAGACTCAGGAGTATTTTGGACACGTTACCATGTATCTAGTGGAAGATTCATGGAAAAGGGCTCAATATTTTTGTTCATATTGATTTCATACATGTACAGATCTTGTGCCTTACTGCAGCCTGAATTCCCAGAGTTTTATTGACAGAACACACATTGAGAACCACAGCCAGCACTAGTCCAGGTACACAGAAAACTCAATTATAATACATTTTCATGGCCTCATTAGCAATATGAATCTGATATGTAACTACAGCTCAAGCTTCATTTGTAACTTTAGTCGCCAACTGCTGCACGGGTCTTTAGCGTCCTACTGTGAGGACGCTGTGGGAAACGGATACAGAACAGTCTCGGATGTAGGGCTGAAGGGTAATAGATGAAAGGGACGTTACAGGTCAATTATGGCTCATCAGTCTACAGATCAGAAGATAAAGGATCTAAAACTTTATTTCAGAAAGTAGCCTAATAAGCACTGCTGGGATTTCAACGTAGGATTTCCCTCAGACAAGAGCTTTGACCAACTGAGCCACAACAGTGCCCTTTTCTCCAATAAAAGTAAACTATGGTATCTTTCATTTTCACTTTATAAGAAAACTCAATAGAAATCTCTGTCGTTGCCTTTTTTGCTCCATGTTCTTTTCCTTGAGCCTTACATGTTACACTTCCTCCGGATCATTCATCCAGCCATTTTCCACTTCCCCCTCCCCAGACACTTCCTCCAGCTCTTCTGAGGAAATACCAAGGCTCTCCTGGGCTAGACGACAAACATAGTCACCCCTGTGTATGAGTCTGCTCCAGAGCCTTAACTTGTCCTTTCAGAAAAGGTGAAAGTAGGATTGTGCTGCCATCACTCCATCTGTCATTCGCCTGTTTCTTCCTTCCTTCACTCACTCACTCACTCACTCACGAACAACCACAGCAACCCCACAGACTTGTAGTAGGTCTATGGTGGGGGTATTATGCAAGCTATTTTGAAGTCTGGTGCATGGTCACAATAACAGCGACTGTTGATAAGTAACAAAATAACCAGGTGTACAAAAATATATATAAATAAAAATAAAATAAACAAAATATATAAAATGATTTTTAACCAATTGTTCAGCTTTGTTACTCAACTCGATTCAGTCTTCTTTTTTTTTTTTTTTTTTTAACTCTCACAACAAGATTTAGTAAAAAGGCATAATCTTTTAATGGTAAAAACTGTAGCAATAGAGCATATGCGTTATCCAAACACTCGGTATCATACAGTATTTCACTTAAACCTTTTAGTCATTATGAGCATATACTGTACATAACAACGGAGGAACTCCTCTTTCTGTGTTAGAAGTATATCTCCAGTGAAACTGCTTTTCCTTTTGCAAAGAAGCTTTTATGTATTATCTCTTGGGCTAGTGCCCCCACACGCTCATGCTGCACACTGCCCAAAGCAATATTTATTCATTATGGAAGTGCGCAATTTTTTCATACATCTTTACCCACATTACATTATTCATAACAGAAAACATTTTCAGAAATAAAATAATGACAATGCTTTGCTGAAACTATGCCTGTTTGTTTATTGCTGAACTGAATTACCTAATTATTTCACTGAGAGAAATGTGAAGTAATCACCAAAATACATATTAGCATAGCATAGTGACACTTCCTGTACAGCATGGTTCCCCTGAAGAGATGGGTTAAACAGAGATAGACAGTGTCTTTAATTCAAGAAGCAAGAAATTGTATATCCAGCAAACTTTCAAAACAAAGTGAAAGGTTGAGAAATAAAAAATGCAGTTTTATGAGCACATTATATATATATATATTTTATTTTTTTTTTGAGTGAGGTGAGAGAAAAAACATCAGTAAACAGTTCAAATGTATGTGTTTCTATCACCTCACATGACTCATGCTTCTCCAATTTCTTTTGATAATCAGAAATAAAGGTGAATAGAAAACATAAAAAGAAAAAGCTTCTAAATAGCACCAGGATGTTTGCTTTCTCTTCAGAAATGATTTTAGTGACATGGCTGTATCCCACAGTTGGAGTTATGCAAAATTCAGCCCAGATATGACACTATATCGTAAAAATGGGTCACCTACTTCCACAACTCCAAAAAAAGTCAAGAAAGGATCAGATCTTTCCAAATACATGTTACATATGTGTCAGTTGCTGAGCCCCACGTGGGACGTAGAGTGTCCTCTTCTCTCATTTTAGAAACAGGAAGTGATGACAAATACGTCCCAATAAACAGGAGACAAATACAGAGCTACATAGCTACAAGTGACTCCAAGAAAATCATTTTCAGATGCGTTAAACTTCATACACTTATTCAACAACTGTAGAATGGTCTGGGTTTTTTTTTTTTTTTTTTTTTTTTGATGCCTAAGTTCTGTACTATTCTAAGTCAGGGTTGTGGGTTACAGATGAGTGCTTATCTCTGTTATTTGGATTTAAGTAATTGTAAGTGGGGCTTGAGTAAAAACTTAATAGCTTAATAGCTTAATGAATCATGAGACATAACGTAAACACGTCTTAAAATGTTTTTTCCATCCTTTACCTTTACCCCGAACATCAACAACCTTTCCTGTTTTTATTTCATTAAAAAGTAAAAAGTGGACCAATTAATACTAATACGTTGCACAAAGTTTAAAGCACATCTTAAACTTCTTGCTAAGTTCAATGTTAGATGCCATCCCACAATTATCTCTGCCTTCTTACTGTGTAAATGCATTACTAATATTTATCTGCGTTTCACTTTTCATCTCCTTTTCTTGCTTCTTTTTCTTATACTATTATTTTTGAAAGCATGTATTTATTTATTTCTCAGTGTAAGTGGACCATTTGTGCTGGAATACACACATTTCATCATAAGCCATTACTTCTGTGTTGACATGCAGTGTAGACCAATGGGAGCCTGTGGTTGGCCAATATGTGCTGAAGCTTCTCATGCAATAAAATCCTTTATGATAACAGTACGGTGGCCTAGTATATAAAGTATCACTTGCCCAACAAATTATATCATATGCACATAACAAACATCATAGAGTTTCACCATTCATTTAGTTATTACAAAAAACTAAACTCAGTGGGATCCTGGGCTTGTTTTGCTGCATAGAGATAAGACGTTGGAAATGGAAGCAGGGTTTTTAGTGCTTTTGTTGTGCTCTGAGGGTATTCTGCATTGACTTGAATCCAAAATCTTGTGAGATCCAAAGGGGTTTCGAACATACTTTTATGGCCACCATCATTTATGTTCTCAATCAGCTGGTCTTTCTGTGGCATGTTTAGGGTGGACTTCCCCAGCTCGTTCACAAATGGGTCATGGATTTATTCCTTTCCGGCTTTGGACTTTTGGACCAGCTGAGTAAAGCAGTCAATTTACAAAACAAAACGCCCAAAACATTCCGATATAACATGGAAAAAAATAAAAAAGTGTTTATTTTTCTGTGCGGCCCAGCGCCAGATGATCCACGGCCTGGTACTAGTCCGAGGCCTGAATAAAGCCTAGATATCGTGTTAAGGTATCATTTCATTAACAGTTTTCTCATGTACAAGAAAAATAAAATGGGTTTTTAAAGGGTCTTGAACTTAAAAAATGGATGTTAACTGAAATATGTTAAAAGTAGTCCTTTATTTTGTGACTGACATGATTCCTCCCTGACCTTTTTTCCAAATATTCTAATCATGCCAGTATGCATTTCAGGGAATATCAGGGAAACTGCAGCCAATTTTCCAGGTAAATTTTCCAGTCAGTGGTGACAAACTAGTCTTGCTTGTGAGATTGTGCTGTTCCAAATTTCTCTAGACACAAAACTGTCAAATTTTAAGACCTTTACAAAGCTCAAACAAAAAGGGACTAAAAACTTTATTATTCACATTCCACAAATACAGTACACGGTGTCCTCTGCGAGTGAACAGACTGTGGAGCCTTCTATTATATTGTCATGTTTTTTTGTTTTTTTTGCCGGTACAGTCAGTTACACATCGAGGGAGGGCTCACTCTTTTATTGACTAAATCATATTCACAGCACAGAGGAGGCGCTGCCTACCAAGCACAAGTCAGACCGAATCAGAGTAAACTGGAGTAGAAAATCACAAAGTTAAAGGGGTAAAAGAAAAAGCACACTGTTTTAAACTGCAGGAAGCCAGAGTGACGACAGAAACAGGTGATTTAGGTTTCAAAAAATCGAGGCAATGGATTGAGCAAGCCACAAGTCAATCTCTGGATGAATGAATTCGCCGTGTATCTGTAAAACCAAGGCAAATTCCCACTAAATATCGCACAGTAGTACTACATCATGAGAGACTCTGGTCCTTTTCAGACAGAATGATGGGTCCAAAGCCTTGTTTGCACTGGAGCAGGGCAGAACATGTGAGTTTGGGTTAGTTTGGTTTGCTTAAAGGGGTATGAAGTGTCCAAAAGTAGCGTACAGCACCACTTTGGAAACCACTTGGCTGTAACAGTGAGGTCTACTTTCCAAAAGGTGAAGCAATACTCAAGTGCAAATGAAAAGCACCCTTCCTAAATTATGGATGCACCATTACGAGTGTGTTTATGTAGAGCGGTCCATTTAATCATTTATTAGTGCTGTTTTTTTAAAAGAAATCATCTTGAAATGATGTTGTACAATCACAGTTTATTAAAAATGTTTTGCTGGAATGTAAGACGGAAAAAATCAGGGCTGAGGTATGCTTCCTAGAATTTGTTTTCTCAGAGGAACTTTTCTTCAAAAAACATTGGTGATTGCTCAAAATATTCCTGGCATTTCCAGTTTTAGATGGAATTGGATGTTATTGTAAGAAATGTCTACACTGCATTCCACATGAGATATGAAACTTTGAGAAAAACTGATTTAGCTCTTTAAATTTAATGTTCAGAAAGCTGGAAAACTCCAAGTTTTCAAATTGCTGCTGGATTATACACTTAAAATAAACTTTTTTTTTTTTTTTACCTCAGTGTGTTGAAGATCGCAGAAGTAAACAAATCAAAAGTCAGTATAATTTTGCAGATGAAGTGGGAAAATGAGAACAGATCAAATACGGACTCAGGAGGACACGTGTAAATACAAGAAGTCTCAGAAAACACTGCGTGGTCATCTGTATTCACACTCACGTTCTCATATCCACACACACACATGTCCAGCAGCCTCTATGACCAAGTCCTCACTGACTGCTTCAAAGGCTGAGTCCAAACCCCCCCAAAAGCACGCCTAGGGCTATGGACGGTAGTCCCTCTTCAGCCCCGCAGCAAGAGAACTCCAGCCAGGCCAGCACGACCAGGGACAGACCACACTGCTTCAAACGCTTTGTGAAGTCGAAGAGAGCATTCTGGCACAAGTAGAAGAAACTATGGGCAGAATCCAGACTGCCAATTCAATTCGTTAATGTGTTCTCTTTAGTTTAATGGATTCACAAACAAAAGCTTCTTCTTGTTGGCCCCAAAACACTGAGACGTCATGACATAATATGAGACGAATGTATTTTTCTGCGTTCAAATTCCAGCACTTTTCAAGCACTTTCAAAGTATGTTTTTCAAGCACCTTACAACTGCGGTAAATTACATGTTGACATATAGATACTGTGTTTTGTGGTATAAAAAAAGGCCCCAATATGTCATTTACAACTTAAATTATAATACAAAAAAAAGAAAATTACTACTATTAATTTTGATTTGTAAAATATTATTATAGCAACACAATCAGAATTTCAAGCACTTTATCCAAAATTCAAGGACTTTTACAACACTATATTGAAATTCAAGCATTTTCAAGGATTTCAAGAACCCTGATTTTTCCTCCTGTCACATGACTATGGGAAGCAAGATGTCGCCTAAGGTACAATTCCCCTGAGCTGTGCAAGTTGGTATGGCTCAAGATGATACAACTAACCCCTGAAGAGGTAAGAGGTATCCCTGCTGCAATAAATAATAGAAGAAGAAAGCTGTTTCTACTAAATTACCTAAATTAATACATTTAAAGTCTCAGGACTGGTATTTATGAACTGACCATGTTCACAACAAAAATAACCTGGTTTGGAACTTAAAATAGTGGTGTATCCAGACCAAACTAAACAACAGCTGATTCTTCTTTGTGAACCGTGGCGTAATGTTGTTTCTAGCCTCATTAATTAAGAGTTATGTGTGTTTTAGTGAGTATTTACTGACTCAACTGTATTTTTAAATCAAGCTAGGTTTATTGTTGTCCCTTGCACTAAAGTGTCTGTTGCACAAATTTCTTCTTCTTCCATAATTGTACTTGATGTACTCACATTGACAACAGTGGCCAGTTAACAGTTAAAAAATAAATTAAAAAAAATTAAAAAATAAAGCTCATAACTAGTTAATGGACTGCTCCATGTTGCCAGCTGTAGTTTAATGTTTGCTTTTTAAAAACTGAATTTAAAAAGTGTAATTTAAAATGAAATGCATTGGTTTGTAAATGAATTCCAGTAAATTGAAAATGAATTTATGTATTGAAACTGAATCAATTTGCTTAGGAACTGCTTTTCCAAGTTGAAAAGACAGTTGTCCAATACTTTCACTACTAAGTTTTAATTCTACAATTCATTTTCAGTTCTAAACTTCAGTTTTTTAAGCTGCACATCGGGGTCTTTGATCATCGAGAGCCGTGAGACTCTTTCTGAAAGTATTGGAGATCTGAATTTTCAACTTGGAAAAGCAGTTCCAAAAGGGAATGAGCTCGGTTTCAAAATGTAAATTCATTTTCAGTTTACTCCAATTCATTTCATTTTTTCAACGCTTTTTGATTTCAAATTACACGATTTAAATTCAGTTTTTAAAAAGCATCATTCAACTTGACCAATTCAATTTCAAATACAGGATATTCACTTTCAGTTTCTAGTGGCACAAAAATCAGTAATTTTTTTAAGTTTAAGGTGAGATATTATTGATTTTTTTGGTTCATAAAGCTGCCAATAAACAATCTTCTTATCTTTATTGTCACAGTATAAGGCTATACCCCAGTGTCTACCATCCCTCGTCCTGCTGAAAATCTTCACACTAACCCACCATAACACACTCTAGACACACTGTACGATGCAGCCTGCTGTCGTTTACTGCCCTAATGATAGAGGTGACTCTGACTCGCCAGTGTGTACAGTGCTCATACAGAAACCATCTGCTCCGAGTCTATGCGCCGCTCCCCTCTGGCTGCCCACCCGCCGCCACAGCCTGTCGCCTCTTCGGACGCCAGCTCAGTGACCGCATTATCACAGAGAGCGCTCCCCGAGGGCCACTTCTGCCGGCAGATATTTGAGCGTGTGCCCTTTTGGTTCGGAAACGCAGTGATCACACACACGCGATTAGCTTCATCCCATTAGCGCATTTGTCGACAAGTGTGCAAATGACCAGTCAACATTAGCGCGGAGTAGCAATGTTGACATATCGTTATTACACATGCATGATTGTTTGCCCGGCTGATGTTCTGGTAATAACTTGACTTAGAGGTTTCACTCCAAATGAATATGGCTCATATTTTTGACAGCGGCACCCGTAGGCTCAAGCCGGCAATTATTCCAATTCAGTCAGACCGTATAAAGCAATCATCAACCAGCCAGCCATCCAGCCAGCTCTCCAGCTGCACTTTTTCTGTGTTTGTCTGGTTTAATTTACTAAGATATGAGGCGGCTTTAGTCAATAAAAATGTCTGCTGTCCTCGCCGGTTCTCTAGGGTTCTTTTTATGACAGGATTAAATTGTCCAAACCACAATTAGGACAAAGTAATTTCCCTGGTGTGCATCTTTGTTCCTCCGATCCACAACTCGGCGTGAGCTAATTCACTCTTGTCACACTCCCCTCCCCCACTAACACGGCGAGAGTGCAGAAAAAATGGCTGTCTTGTACTATTCCAAAAAGATAAATCTTATTTTGTAACGCCAGCTGCAACATCCCATCTACTTTGGCCCCGCAAGAGGATAATAGACTCGGTGAGAGACGTTTTCCGGTTCTGGTGCCAGACGGTCGTAATGCAGTGGAAGTGATACAAACGTCTCAATTGCACGCTTGTACGTTTCAGTTACTGTTTACATTCATTTTGCAGAGTTCAGGCCGCGGTGAAGTTTAACCACCGTGATTATTTAGCCGCTACACGTGTTGGCTCCTACACAGACAGTGTAGGTAGCCATTTAGCTGCTGTATCGAATAGACGTCGGTTAAACTGTGCAGTAATGTGATGTTTGTTTTCTGTGAGGGCAACGGGGGTAGAACTTCATTGGTGAGCAACACGCAAAGCCACTGAGGTTGGACAGTTGTGTCGTTTGCAAAAATGTAGGGCCTCACTATTTATTGTCCCTAGTTGTGCTTGTGTTTAATGCAATGTAGAGAAAGAATGCAATGTTTTGAATCCGCTGTGCAATGTCGACTGTCAATCTAAAACTGGTAGTAATGTCAGCATTTTTTCTTTCATTGTCTTTTGGCCAATCAACAAACTGCAGTGTTTAACTCCGTCTAATCAAAAGTGGTCCACTCTCAATAAAGCAATGTAATAATAATAATAATAGTGCATTTTTGGGGACACTTTGGACAAACTATGGCAACAGACACTTAACTGTGCTGACCTGCAACGGTCCTTAAGGTTGAGGTCAGATCTATACAGCACCCACATTGTACCTTGAGGAAAATCCATAAAGGATCCAAACATTTAGTCAGTCTCAATTTCCATTTGCCCAAATCTTTTTTCTTTTTTTCAGATTTCTTTATTTTTCGTGGCTAAGATCTTTTTGACTATTGAAAATGTATTGTCGTCTGCGTAACTTCTGTTTTCAAAATGCAGCTCATCGAAATTCTAGATACCACCATTTGTTTTTTTTTAACCAATCTATATACGTGCAATAACCCATGACCTTGACCGGTTTTGTCCATGCAGCCTTTTTTAATCTCTACCTACCATAATATGCAGTTGTATGGAGACTCTATGTGGTCCCAAGGCGAGGCGTCCTCTAGGCCTTTTTTGTTCTCGTTCTCATCATTTTCTGCTGACCTTCGAAACAAACACTCCCAGATGTGTGCACAGCGGCGCAGCCTTGTCTGATATGACTGACGTGATGACAAACGACATTACATTCTCACATTCTGTGCACTTTTGTGTGTCTCAACAGAAGCATGACTGGAAAAGATGGAATCCTGCGTCGCACAAACTAATCCCATGACAAATCTTCACAGAGCACATATGCAGAGCCGTGTATAAATTGTTTTTTTGTTGTTTTTTTTCAGCATAATGAAATTTGTGGACATCTATTTATCTTTAACCTTTCATTAAGCATCTGAATTGGATTTTTATGCAGGGAATTCTTCATGCATAGCAATGTATTTTTATTATTTTTTAAAAAAGACTCGAAATGAACAAAAACACTATTTATTTGCAACTTTTTAAATGCTCCTGAATGGTCAAAGAAAAGCTGGAGCTAGTGTTAGATGCCAGGATTACCGAGCCGCTGATTGGTCCCTCAGAGATTTCCGAAGCACACACTAACTTGCGTGTTGCTCCTGTAAACTTACTGATAATGTGAAGGGATAAAAGACCTGCAGCGAGAAGCACTGGAGTGAGACGGAGAAGATTTGTAGCATAAACCTGTCTGTTGGTGTAATTATTTATTTATAGGATACATACTGTACATTGCACAGCATTCATTAAGTATAAGCCATGCGATTCAATTCAGGCAATCATCAAACACAGTAATAAAAGATGACTTTAGGTCTTAAAAAACATGCAAACATTTTTCACCATCGCCAGTACCGACTTGAACTATTGCATGTATAGCATTTTATCCATAATATACTCCAGGTCTACTGCACAGACAGCAACAGAGGACAATAAAACTGTAATAAGCCAGACAACACAGCTCTTATGTATCAGGCTCACCACTGAAATGCACTGAAAACGATAAAGTCTGGTAAAAGAAATACCTGTGTTTGTCTTATACGGTTATGTTTGAATTTACATGCCTAGCCTTTTAATACACTGAGCATAAACAAATTTGTGTTAAATGAAAATGTTATATTCATTCAGCTCATAGCAATAACAGCAACAGTGTAGGCTACTGAGCAACTGTATAATAAGCAGTGACCTACCTAATGCAGAATTGTCACCTTGTTTCTGTCCTGTTTGTGTCCAGTATCCTCTCAGGAGATTAGTTTAGTGTGAGGTCGCCCTCAGTGAGAAGAAGCAAAAATCATTTCAGTATATTTCTCCAACACTGAATGGTTTGTGCACAAATAACTACGTCTAAACAGTTGTGAACATGGACATGGACATGCTATACGTCATTGGAAAGGTTTGCATAATTAGTTGAGATTCACCAGCATCATACACTTTGAACACATTTAGCAACGGTGACTCTTTACCTTCAGAGCAGCCTGCAGTCATATTATAAATAAATCATCAATTATTTATATTACTTTACTCCATAAGGGTTACTAAAGGTGTTTTCTTGAAATATCACCCAGACATTATGGCCCTACAGTAGTCTACAGTACAGTAAAAGTCATATTCATTGCAGGCATGAATTAAATAAAAATGTGGATATTAGGGGATAATATGATTCAGATTCATTTATCACGGTTGTTTTATTTTATTGCATTACTGTTTTTGCTTTGCTTTAACTTATTTTTCTGTTTTTATTTCTTTTTCTAGTGACATATTTCAGCCACCAAACTCCAAACTCCACCATACATACCATACCATGTGCATACCATGGTAATACTATTAAATAAATACATATGCTACACAAAAGATGACATCAAACAAGTGCAAAAAAAATGAATGTTTCTACATAAGATATAAGCTGTATTTGAGGTTTAAAACAAGAATGCATTACCTTTATTTATCTGTGTTTTTCTTTTTTATGCTGTTTCACTGTGTGACGTATGCAAGGCTGAATATCCTCTATCCAGAACGTTCTCTGTTACAATTGTTTCTATTACCTCTTTATTGACAAGATGTGTAGACAGGAGCTAGGATGTGAATTTTCAGTTGAATTGAATTGTATTTACATTGAACAGTATTACAATAACAGTTGCCTCAAGGGGCTTCACAAACGCTGAAGGCAGCAAATGCTAAGCAACATCCCCTGTGCTTAGACCCTCCATCAGGGTGAGGAAGGAAACAAAACCAACTGGGAGAAAAGAGAAACCCCAGGGAGAACCACAGAAGGAGGGATCCACTTCCTTCTTTGGTATGAACAGAAAATTCTTATCTATGAAAATGCTTAAAATAAAGCCAACATGATGTCTTAAGGTCTGCTTTTTTCACAGACGATTCTCATTACAATATGCTATTATGTGATCAAACAGTCTTAAAATAGTGTTATCTCACATGCATTAAAAAAATCTACTATTTTGTTTAATGTAGACAATGAAAACAATGATTTTAATTCATGAAGTGAGAGCCATTCAGCGCTGTTTCTGTCGCAAATAAATGATTTCATGATTTCTTAATATATGTTATACTAAATTGTTTAAACAAGACCAAAATAAGTTGAAAAACCATTTACGTTTTATGTTTTTCCTTTCACTTGCGCTGTGCAACATTCTCTGTCATCCCACCAATAGACTGCAGTGTTTAGCTCCAACTTTTGTAAAAAGGACCACTCTGATGGAACCCAAGGCCAAAGGGTTCCTAAACTATCACGGTACACTTTTTGAACTCCTTTTGGTAATGAAAATGTACCCGTACTAACCCAACCTGTGGAGTGCTGCTCCAGTGTAAACAACCCTTGAGGATCTCTACTGACATTGGTGCACACTGTGTTATATTTATCATTTATTGCCACATTATTTGTCTTTTTGAAAGCATTTATACATATTTTACATCTGTCTTTGGATCAGGGTTGAGTCTCTGATCTTGTCTCCTTATAACCAAATATTAAACAAAACCACAAACCTTTCCAAACTCACCAAACTGTTCCAAAAATCTACCTTGTGAATGTAGCGTTCTCATAATTATCCAACAGTCCGCTATCTGCAGAGGGCTGTCACATACTTGATGGATGTCTTTTATTTACATCTAAGTGATGAAGAAAAATGGCGACAGGGGTCTTTTCTCCCAGTGTGATTGAGCACTCCGGCAGCTGTAACCTCACCGCTCCATCTTTTTTTTTTTTTTTCTTTTTTTTTTTGGTGAATGGATGTCTATATGCACGGCGCTTGATGAATTTGCAAAAGCCGTGTAACTCCGGCCGTGAGTGAGATCGTTCATCTGCTGCCGTGTAAAATTGCGCTGAAGCGAGGCAATTCCTCAGAAGTGGACGGGTACGGAAGTTTAATCAGGTTTAGCGCTGGGGAGGGGGAGAACGGGGCAGGGCATTTACATACGGAGGGCGGGATGCAGCGCGGCCTCATAAACATTTTAATCTAACAGCGGCCGTGTTGATATTGTCACATTTAGAGACAGCGTGGAGTGATCCTCATCAGGTGGATATTGGTTGTGGAGATGCATGGCTCTTTACTGGAGTTACGGCGATTGAGACGTACACATATTGAACTTGGACATATGGTGACGTATGAACTGGTGCCTTTGAGCATTTTATTGCCAGATCTATCAAAAGTCACTGCAGTTGGCAAATGAAGAGATTGTATGCACAGTGCAGCTTAGAATTAAAGGGAAAAGGTGGAAGTCTATCAGAGATTCAACAGATGACATGAAAAACCATCTATTTTATGATGTGTGGGGTATTTTAGGAGAGTAAGAAATAAGAAAGCGCCCACATTATTAATAGCTATTAATGGTTAATGACTAATGATTCACTTATTCTGAAAATTCACTCTCTATGACAAAGTTTGGGGTTCATAGAAGCAGCGTTGGCAGCTTCGGCGAGGATCACCAAGCTGTTAAATAAAAACTTTGGAGAATGGTATTTAAATGAAGCACACAGTGTGATTTTGTAAGGTTTGCAACTCCCAAAATGAGCAAAGAGTGCCAAGGTGAATGTTACTCTTCGCAGCACAGGGACTGCAGTGCAACAGTAAAGCCCTTGTGTTATCATTTGAGCGAATAACTAATAAGCAAGTAGCAACTATTTATGCTAAGCTAGAATATGAAAGTATGAAAAAAATAAATAAAACAACAGACAAAACATGCGATGCACCACATCTCCAGATTGAAATGCCCATTTTTGCGTGATCCAACATTTTGTTCAAGGTAGCATGAATTTTTTATAAAGTGTAGCTGTTCATTTTTTATTAGGGCTTACATTTATGCATAATTAACACCAATGCCTTTGTGACAGAGATAGAGTGAGAGTAAATGCTTGTTTTCTTGTTCATAAAAAAGGTACTATTTATTAAACTGTTGCTATCTAAGCATACATTAAGCATAAATTCTTCATCACAGTGCTATATGTAAAATGTGTACATATATGTATGCCAGGTTCTTTTGCGGTGTCTGTGTTGGTGATCATTTCGTAAGCTTGTACTGTGCCAATTTGGTGCGTGTTCTGGCCAACAAATTTTCATCTTGATATGAGAAAATCAAAATTAGAGAGCAAGCCATGTCCCGATTACCGTACAAAAAAAAGTGAAACTGGATATCCAGCAATAAGCTTCTTTTTTTGAAAACTGAAATTGGAAAACAAAAGACAGTCACTACTTGATTTCATTTTAAATTAATAAACTAAACCAAAAAAATTAAGAAGGCCTGGATGTTTAACATTGTGAGGTGTAGCTACTATTTCCCTAATGGCTACATAGAGAGCCAGAGTAAACTGGGGCTGTGAGGAGTCTATGGGGCAGCTGCTGCCATCTCTGCCCCATACAGCCATGGAACTCTCCTGTATCCAGATACATCATGACTCATTTCTATAAATTAATCATCCTCTACTTTTATATTTTTACTATCCAGGTATTCACATTTTATCGCAGGATTCACATGTATGGTAACATACTTACATGCTTAATTCGTATTTATTGTCATCACATCAAAAAGGGAAGACTGCCTTCAAAACAAGTTCTTGCCTTTGTTGCAGTATTAAACCCATGCTGCAGAAGTCCACCAGTTATACTCACCATCTCTCAGCACCAGTCATGGCTTCTATGATTTCTGACTTAATCTGTTCAAAAAAAAAAAACAATCCAAGCACAATTACATTACCCCTGTGTTGTAGTCTTACAATTTTAGTACTTAGTATCTGCAATTTCCCAAGCTGGCAAAGCTCTGCAGTCTTCAGGCCTGCTTTTGTTAGAGGTCCTGAGGTCGAGTTAAAACAGTGGGGGGATTGTTCTTTTGCAGTAACCACCCAGAAACACAGCACTTTACCAATACTTACCAAAACTTTTTAGCTTTTGCAAAAGAGCAAACCCCCCACTGTTTTACCTCGACCTCAGGACCTCAAACAGAAGCAGGCTTGAACACTGCAGAGTTCTGCTGCGTTGGGAAAATTCACACAAGTACTTTAAATTCTGTGCTATGGCTACAACACAGTGGTAATGTAATTATGCTTGGAGTGGTTTTTAGCAGGTTAAGTCAGAAATGAAAGAAATCTTCATTGGTGTTAAGATATGGCTGGTATAATGTTCAGAGTGGGGATTTTACATAACTGTGTTTGTGTCATGTTAATAAAGGACAGGGATTTGAAGGTAGCTTGTCATGTGCTGGCATTTGTATACAGGCTAAGCTAGCAGAACAAACACAGTGCTGTTATCTTACATCACTTAGCCTCTATCACCAGAAATATTACAGTACAAATCCATTGCAATACTCATCTGAGGCTTCATTTATGAAGGAATGCATAGGATCTCTACTAAACGAGTGCTTACGCCAGAGTCCACCAATATCCACAGTTATAAAACCCTGCATACACTCACCCTTATCCCATTTCCCCTTTGGAAATCACACCTGGAGAATTAATGTGCGCGGGTGAATGCACCTTTTCCTCCATTCAACCAAAGAAGGATAATGCAAATGCAACTTATGAATGAATCCACTGATGAGTGGGTTTACAAGGGTTTTGCACAAACAGGTCCATTGTACAGAATGCAAATAACACCACATGGAGAAGTCAAAGTTATAGGTGATTTTAGGATGTCTACTTTCTCATTAAGAAACTGAGATCTGCCTGATAAGATTAGCATTTTGTTAGTCTAATAGCATAATTGCCTAAATCATATTTTAATGTTTTTGGAAGAAAAAAAAAACAGCAAATACATAAGAACTTTTATTAATACTTTAATAAAATAATAATTAAAAGCTCTCTGATAGGCTGAGGACACAGCCAATGATACATAGTGAAGCAGCAGTGTTAGGAGAGTAGAGTGAGATAGATATCTCAACTTAGAAAAAAATGACTTAGGCAATTATGCTATGAGGCTAATGATTTGTCACTACAGCCTTAAGGTTTTGCAAAAATACCCAAAGGCTATAGCTTCTTGGCATTCTTGCTCCATCTGCTAATGGTAAACAACACAACAACCAACATACCTGAGTCCATCAGTAGAATATTAGCTCTAAAGGGTTCAATTTAGAAAAGAATGAGAAATACTACCCATTTTGTTGCTGGGTAGGCATGTAACGTTTTATTGGTGTCGTGTAGTAGAATGTCTTTAGGCAGTATTGCAGTAATGCTGTAATGTTGGTGCTAGAGCTTTGATAACTCTGCTCTCTCCTGATGGAGTGATTTAAAATTCTTCAGCCGCAGATCCAGACATGCTGCCGAGTGAAAACCCTCACTTTATCGTTTGAACTGATGTGATTTCCAGCCTCTGGGCTCCCACTTCACAGCCAATCATCTGCAGGCCTTGCCTGTATGGAAGGCAGTTTATCATACCGAGAATTATATAAAGAATCCATCTCCTCTACACATGGGGAGGTCAGAGGTCAATCAGTGAGTAATGGAGGGGAAAGAGCGCTAAAGGGGACAGATACTTGGTGATTTGTATCAATTCAATTTAACCTTCTCAGAGGAATAATGCTTTGGAGGACTGGGATTTTTTGTGTTGTCCGTACCATGGTACAGCTAGTGTATTTTTTTGAAACTACAACAGCTGCCAAGAAGATCTTACAGTCAGTATATAATCAAGCAGTTGCATATACAGTATGTTCAATAGTGTTAGCAGAATTCAGAATGCACCCAAGGCTGGAGGTATAATCGTATGCTGCTCGAGTAAACGGTAGAAAAAGAAGACAGTTTATTTCCAACTTCTAACAGTAACCCATATTTTAGAGATCATTTAAAGCGCCACTACCTGATTTCCTTTTTGCCGTTTGGGTTTCAACCCCAGCCCTCACCCCCTACTGCAGCCGAGGGACCCCTCCTTCTTTTTTTTCTACTGCAAAATGCATTCTATTGACCCAAATTTCAGAGCTGACCTTAACCGTCTAGCTCTCAGTTCACCCTTAGTTCTGAGTCAGACCTTTTCCATCTCCTAATTATCTCTGCCTCTTCCTAACATTGCTTGAATGCTCTACCAATGTTTTTCTGCATTTCACTTTGCTTCCCTTTTCTCTATTCATGTTTTTTTCTTTTTCACACTGTTTCTCTGTGTAAAAAGACATATTTAGCACCGGAATAACGGAATAACCAATTTTATATGTTACTTCCTTGTTGAAATCAGTGTAGACCAATGACAGTGCTGCTTATTATATTCCTATTCCCTTTCATTCAACTCTGTCTTAATTAAGTGAGCAATTGTCTGGTTTTTAATGTGATGCATAATCTAAACTGAGAGCATGGTCTTCACAAAAATAGGCAAAAGCAGGACTCGACTCGAAAAAGCACAATCTGAAATCAAATCCAAACAGGGCAGAGCAACCTGCCAATCCAATACCTCATTGATTTTAACGACAACTACAGTATCATCCGCTGTCTTCATCTATCCATCTCCATCTATTACTACTTCCCTTTGTGAGATAAAAGTGGGATGGCTTCGCACCATGACCTCGGCCCATTTTAGATGGAGCTGGTGTAAAAAGAATCTGGCACATATTCTTCAAGATAAAGAGATCCTGAAAGAGGCTGATAAAAACATCAAAGATGCCTTTTGGAAAAGCGTGAAGTGCCTGTTTTGGAATATTTTGTGAGTCCCATCCATTAACGGAAGCATCAACCTCTAAAAGACTTGACCCTTCAGTCGTCTAACATGAAGCTAGATGCATGATGCTTTTGGCCACGTGTTCTCAAGCTGTGTATGAAGTTGGAGCTTCTGATTTCAGACGCGAAAACAAGGTCATTCCTGGTTATTAAAACTCTTTAAGCGAAATGTGCTATTTTGCCACCAGAAAAGTTAAGACCCCACCTTTAAAGTTGCATAAATAAAAAATAAAAAAACGTAAACAAATCATACACACATTTTCAGTGTATTTATTTATCTAAAGGTCATTGCATTCTTTCACATTGGCTGCTGCGCTGATTTATATTTATGTTATATCTACGTATAAAAGGAGCAGTCCATCCCATCGAACGCTTCGTATTTAAATGTTTTGATTGATGCCAATGTTTGGGCCCTCAAAGCATTTACTAAATGTCAACATGTGCCGCACGGTGCTGCCTCTAAATAAACCTTCTATCTCCCACTAGCGCCGCTGCCTGGGTCCTCGCCCGCCCACTCTAGCCTACATCCAGGGCTTTCTCACTGCTGCCCAAACAGGAGGTGGTAGGAGGAGGTGGGGCCCTCTCTGACCGGGCCTGGGTCGGGGCCGTGGGAGGACAGCTGCCCCCAGACGGTCCTCTCAGGTCAGTTGCATAACCTCCAAACGAAATTTGGATGGAAGCTGTGGAGGATTTCAGAGGCGGGTAAAAGAGTGATGCAGCTGTGTTGAGAGGCCACTTGGAAAATGGAAAAACCTGCGCCCACATGAGCATTCAGTGTCTGCTTTCAAAGAGAATAATGAATTTTGTACAACGGACTTGCCCGACTGTCCTCTTAAAACATTAATATTGATTATGATGATGAGCTTCGATGAAAAGAACTTTGTAACAGGCATTTTAAAGTGTAGCTAAATGATGTATGAAGTACCTTATATCAGGCTCTGCACTTGTTATCACCCTTTGTGTGGTCTTCACTGTCTTACTCTGTGTCTGAAGAGCCAAAAATGACTCACCTCTAAAAAGAAGCAACATCAGTTCCAGATCTTTTCATTATTTTACAAAAAGTTGTTCATGTGCCATTGAAGTAAAAGTCTATGTTTCCTCTCCTCATAAACAAATTCATTGTCAAAAATAAGAAAAAAAACAGGGCTAAATCTAAGCTCAAGTGTCACTGACCAAAATTAAACCAAGACTAAGCTAGGACTAGATAAATATGAGCGTCAGGACAAACTCTAAGCATGGATTAAGCCCAGGACTAAACCAAGAATAAATCAGGACTAAGCAAAGCAAGACCAGAACTAGACCAGTACTAAACCAAGACTAAACCTAGGAATTCATACCAGGACTAAACTAGGACTAAACCGTCGGGGCTAAACCAGAACTAACAAATAGAACGAATTGAACTGATTTTGTTTGTTTTTTTTGACCCAAAGACAAAAAAAGGCAGATAACACACATAAAAATCATATACCTGCACTTCCCTGAAATCAAATGTTACAGAAAGGTTCTTTATGACTGACCAGCTCCAAATGTGCCTTACTGCACAAGCCTGCACTCATGGGACATTGCTGCAGCAGCAAATCAAGCCACCCGGTCTGTCTTTCTGCACTGATAAGAGCGGAGATAAAACAAACAGGCCTATTGGATAACAATAAAGATGTGTTCTTCACAGAGGCTGCCGGCTGACTCTGCTGCGGGTCAATAACAGCGTTTAGTATCAGTGACCTGGGTCCATTATGTGTCCAGAGCCCGGCGTTCGCTGCTCCGAGACAGAAGGCATTACTGTCGTATTCAGTTTCTCGTCCCACCACAGGCTCCTGGGGGACAGCGGGCAGCAGCTGAGACCGGCCTCTGACCACAATCTGCTGAGGCTAAAGTGGACTCCTGGATTGATGTGTCACTTTGCCGCGACTGGACTTTGATTTAGCCGTGGAGATCTGTTCTTACCTCTTGTCCACGGCTATTATGATCTGGCGAACGCTGGTTTATCCACCGTTTCATTTAAAGAAAAGCTTTTTCTTTTGTGTTTTCATGTGATAAAGTGGCGTACAAGCACTGCCCTATCTTGTCCATTAGGCCCCATGCAAACACAATTGGACAAAATGAGCTGATTAGTTTGAAACCATGGATGGACTGAGATCTAAGTTTTTGGCGGACAAGTTTCACAAAAATGAAATTAAATAAAATTATTTCCCCAAACAATCTTTCTAAGGTGTGAAATGTTGAATAAAACGAATTTAAATCACGTTGCCATTAAATGTTGCATTAGACTACTTCAAGAAATACTTTGTACAAAGGCCTCCATTAGCTATACTTGTAGTTTAATAGGACTAAATGTTATATTTTACCTCAATAATAAGATATAATATTTTTTCTGAGGTGGTACATGGTGTGAAAAGATTGACAGCTTATCACAGTGTATTACTGTTGTGGTTGTTACTTGGTTTTAAAGTTTAAAAGCAACATTTAATGAATAAGCCTTGTAGACAATACAGAATTGTTGTCTGTATTGGTGCTTGGAGACTGCACAGATCAACTGATTGCTCTTGTGTGAGAATATCATAAAATTTCAGCTTCAAATGATATATACTCGTAACTATTTTATATTACAAGAATTAGAATAAGTTGGATGATCTGGTAAGGCACCACACAAACTCTGCATCAATGGATATGAATAGAAGAAAAATAAATAGGGTAGTAATCTGGACTAATGAGTGTTAAGCATTGAATTCCACTGGTTTGTTGATGTTTTTAGATCAGCTGACAGGGCTACATTATTACATATATTATTAAGTAAAGCTTGATGCATGGTTTTGTATTTCCATTAAAATGAATTGGAGAGTGGAGGTAGGGACCATTAAAAGACAGTAAATATTAGTGTTTGAGATATTTAATGGTTTACGGTTAACAGACCCTCTAGTGTGTCAGGTTAATTTACTAGAATATGGAAAAAACATAAGAATTCACATGAAATAAGGAAATATTGGGATGCTCATAGAAATAGCATAACAACCTTTCCAGCTTTTATTTCAATAAAAAGGTAAAACTGGAACAATTCATCATTCAGCAGTGTTTATGTGTGTTTCTAGCAGTGTTCTCTAGTTTTTGTTTTTGTTTTTCTGTCCAAGCATATGTCGCCAGCGATGGAAATAGACGCTTTCACTGTATTTTTGTTGTAATGTTGACAAGTGTAGATCAACAGTCAATAGAAGCATCCCTAACTCTATGCGAGCATGTAATTGGTCCAGTCTCATACATTGAATTTCTCAATAAGAAAACGTAGAAAACATATTCAGGTCTTTTTACAGAGGCTAAGGTTATAAACACCAATAACAACAAACACAAGAATAAAAAAAAAATGTAAACCCTTTATTCACAGTTGTTTATCTATGCTCTTTCTTGAAATGAATTGAAATATTCGAAACAAACTACAACGGTCACTTATTACCAAGGAACAGCTTCTCAACATGACTGCTCACTGGCTGAAGCAAGTCTTTTCATTTTTAAGTTTGACTTTCTCGTTGCCCATGCTACAGTTACAGAACATGTTCCTGATTTTTCTAGCAGTCCTAGATAAAATCTTGTTCACTCCATTCGCAGCAGCAGATTCCTGCAGAGCCCTGTTTGAGCCGGCGCTACACTTTGCTCCTACATGACCTGTTTTATTCTGGTGTGGAGTCAATCATAGGCTGCACCTGCACTGCGCTGTTATCACATGGGAGGCTGTGGTTAAATAAAAATACTGCTCTTTCATTGAACACTGACATGTGGCTGATACACCTGGGCCAAGGCTAAGGCCAATTCTTAACTATCAACAGCAGAGTCCTGTGTTCGACCATGTAATATTATAAAGGAGTTGTATTATAAACAGCCTTTTATTATCAAGTTTGCACCGTCATTACCCAATAAAGCTTTGCATATTCCTATACTATGTGCAATAATCTACATTAGTAAACACCTCTGATTATCACAATATGCTTAGAGTAATTTGACTCGTATGTTTGGCCATGTCCAGAAAATGCAAATTATAACTCTTTGCAGATAACATTTTAAATGATCCAGTGAATGAATATGAACATTTGTGTATGCTTCTAAAGCCCCTGTCACCCCACTATTGCTATTCTATCATTTTTGAAGATGAAAACATGAAACACCTTGACTATATGAAGTAAATTGCGAATATTAATTAAACATTCCTTTGTATTTATTAGCTTAGAAAATGCAGTTTTGTAAATTACTTTCATAAGATCAGAAGTAGCTTTCCTCTTTCCTGAAAAGTCATGTTTGTTTACACTGATGTCTACCTTAACTTTTATTTAAGGATATTGTAAATATAACATTATTAAAGCAGAGATTTGTCTAAAGCAATGACACATACATTATCATGGGAGATATGAGCAGATTAGTCCTGGTAAAATCCCAGAGTCAGCCTTTCCTGCAGTGTTTGACCTGAGGACACAGAGGATTATTTCTTCCTTTGACATGCTGCACAAATACATTTTTATTAGGTAATAATCGAACAGAGTTGTTTATTTTACTGTTGAAAACTGAAAGTTTACTTAAAAAAATGCAGCTGACAGACCTGCAACAACTAAATACTACACTGCACATGAAATATCTGTTTATAGCAACATCTAAACGCTTGTCTAATGACCACATGCTTATTTGAGTTATAATGCAAAACTTGTAAGGTGCACAGCAATATATAGGCAATAGATCTATTTAGTAAATCTGTACAGCACACATGTCAAACTCAAGGCCCGGGGGCCAGATGCAGCCCTTTGCAATGTTTTATGTGGCCCTTCAATACATTTAGAAGATGATATTTTTTGGCACTGCATTTTATAGATTAAGCCAGTTTTTGCTACAAAGATATCTAAAATCTGTTCAAATTCCGCTAATGCCTGTTTGAATCCAACTTAAACCTGTTAAAATCCTTCCAAAGGTGTTCGAATCCAACTAAAACCTGTTGATGTTCTAGTAAAACCTGTTCAAATCCACCCAAAACCTGTTTAAATTTGTCTAATACCTGTTCAAATCCAACTAAAAGCTGTTAAAATCCAACAAAAATCGGTTAAAATCAGACTAAAACCAGTTCAAATCCATCTTAAACCTGTTCAGATCCATCTAAAACCTGTTCATATCCAACTAAAACCAGTTTCCATAAAACTCAAATGAAGATGAAACCTTCCATTCCAAATTTAAATAAAACCTTCACAAGTGCCACAGTCTTCGGCCCCTGAAAGGATTCTTATTAACTATTGCGGCCCCTCACCACTTTGAGTTTGACTCCACTGCTGTACAGCATCATTTGTTTATTTAATGATGGTGCAAAGCCTTTGTAAATGGCTCCATATCTGCTGAACAAAAGAAGCTTAATGAGAGTTTGATCATCCCATCTTGTCTTCAAAAATATAAAAGTGAAATTACTGACCCCGTTCTCCTCTATTTGTATTGGAATATTTTTCAGTAACCCGTCCAATGTTACATATGTATGCTGTGTTTTCTGCTTTAGCTGTGTGGTCACAATCAGCAGAGAACTCTATGGCCTGGCCTCTGTCCAAGAGCCTCACTGTGCCTCTGGACGTGGGTCTGTGGAGTGTAAATGTCTTTTCTGAGCCTGAGTTTAGTTTATTCTCCGTCAAGCTGGCTGCGCACCATTCATCTTCTGGCCATGTCGTCACATCTGTCAAAGGGGAAAACTCATGTCAAACTGCTGCTGGCTCGATAAATCTTAGACGATCTGTTTCAATGCCAGCGCCCACACACAGTTAACCATCTGAACTCTTTCATGCTTTTCATTCTGACTCTGCTGTGTATGTTTATATATATTTTTTTTTTTTTTCATCACAGTGGAATTTGATTGTATTATTATTTTTATATTATCCTTTTTTTTAATTAAAGTCATTAAGTAAAGCTGTGGCACACAAAGCAATAACACTTTCTTATCCTCCTCCAAATTAAAAGAGTTAAAAGAGCATGAATGGCTGGCTAAAAAAAAAAGTTAGTCTAAAGCCTAACTTTTATGCAAAATCTAAGGTTATTTTTACACCATTTTCACTTGAAATGCAAAGCTTAGTATGTCTTACAGCACTATCATATAGAGGCAGAATATTAACAGCCCTTCTGGACAGCCCTGGGAAACATAAGGTTAGGAACAGGTGTGCCACATTTTCTTTGGAAGGTGTTTATTAAAGTACTTTTAGTAGATGAAAAGACACGCACAAACTGCACCAGTACCATCATAAACAGAAGCCTTTCACAGAGATGTGTTCTTAGCTGCATCCTGTACACACTATATACATGACTTCAAGGATAGTCCATGACAGTTAGAAAAGCTTTTGGTCTTTGGTGTTTTTAAACCTGGCTATGGCCGGCTTTTTTGGTGGGTAAAGGGGGGTTTTAGGGGGGCGCCTTGGGGCCTTGGGGCCCCCCCCCCCTTTTGTGGTTTTTTTTTTTTCCCCAAGGGCCCCGGGGGGCCTCAACTTTTTTTTTTTATAATTTTTGATAAAGAAAAGTGTCTTTAAATCTTATTCTGTCTCCAATGAAAGCACTGGGAAAATTAATAAATTTGCAAACATGTAAAAGATAAAGGATTGCATCACCAAATATTTTAACTGTTGACTGTTAATCTTGTGTGAGCAATAATTATTTTTTTATTTTCTATTTTTTGTGGTTAGAAAAGGTCACGAATCTGATCTATTTCTGTGGTTTACATACTGTCAGCCTTAAATATACATACATTTATTCTCTTTTTTTTTTTTTTTATTTACCTCCATTTGTTTCTGCATTTATTGTGGACAGCAAAGAAATAATTCATTGTACAAACATGTTTTTTACTCTTACCCTACTTTTTTGGAGCTTGTGCTGTCAGTGAGTGGGTAGATAACATTAGGATGTACCTCAATATTCAACTGCTCTATTTTTGTAAACAGGCTACAGCCGCTATGGTTGGGACTCTTTTGTGATGGGCTTGTACACGCCAAATAACGCCACAATAAAGAACGGTGGCCATGTTATGATTATTAATTTTCATCTTGTGATTGAAGTTAATCCTGATATAAACAGCCAGACGACCACTCACTGCGTACATTTTACTATTCAGACCAATAATCTATTCACAACCGGTATATTCTTACACATATTACAAGGATTAAAGAACCCAATGCAACATGATCACTTTATGTCTTTTGACTTTGTACCATCATTACCCGCATGACTTCCCATAACGGGCCACCTTGACATCAGAGAATTACACATGAAATGGGGAGAATATCCATTTTCTCTCCCGTCTCTTTTTTCATTACAGATGAAAGGTGTATATTTAGCGCACAGTGTCTAGAGCCCGGTCGGCTGAAAAAAAAAAAAAAGACAGAGCCAGAAGTCGCATGGTATCACGGTGTCAGCAGAAGTGTTACAATCCCCCGCGGGTGGCTTGTCTCTCTTAAATGGCTCTTGCTGGAAATAGGTTCCACACTTGTGCCACAGAAAGTGGGTCTGGTGCCAGCATTCCTGATAAATATGGGCCTAAAAACACATCAAATCAATGCTAATATGGCCGGGTTATGGAAGCGGCGTGTAATATGTATGTGTATACCGTACATGTGAGTGGGGAAGCTGTAAATGGCAACCCCATGAGGTATTGATTCTGTACAGGAGCTGTTAGGATGGAGGATATGCTGCACAAAATCACCACTGCATTATGGCAGGTTTTACAAGAGCAAAAAAAACAAAACATTTCAAGGTGTTTCCATTTCTAAAAGGAGAACATTGGGTTACAAATAAACATAGCTGCCGTCAGGATATTGTCATTGTTCGAAGGAGTAGTCTGAGTGTAAGAATAGTCATAATACTGTACGAAAGATTGCAATTGAGGCACTGTGTTAATTACAGTCTTAGTGCTTCTGTTTTGGAAATTAGGAAATAATGCACGTGTCATCACTGCTGCCAAAAACCTCAGTGTACTTCTCTTCTAACCATCTGTTAAAAGTACAAAGTCAATAGGGTGTACCTTCCGCTGATGATGCATGCCTTTGCAAAGTAGATGCCACTTAAACTGCAGTGGATACGTTTAAGAAAGTGCACCAAGGTTCCCAGTCTTCAGAAGCCAAACCACAGTAGCCACAGAGTAGCCAGTATGACAGAGTTGTTATATGCGGCATTTAGGGCAGCTCGAAAAGAGTTTTTGAGGGATTTTTCCGCCACTTTGCAAAAATTTTGAGTGTCAAAGGGCACATACACACAGGTTTGGCATTAGTCTTAGCTGACATATTTAAACATCACCACAGCAACATCGACAAGTATGTGGTGGTTCCAAGACACTTTTTGATCAATGAAACATGCTAGTTTTGTAAATTTAGGACAATTTTTAAGTATTCAAAGTAAGTCTGCCACGGTGCCACAGGAAAACAGTAAAAGTTTAGCAAAGAAGTTCAATCATTTTTGATGCACTTCTCTAGATGGCCTTGAACTGAGCTCTATTGGGTAAAACCTCAATAATAAGTTTGGTCAAATGAAGTCAAAAGCTTTGATCCAAGATTGCCAACCTGTTTTTTTTTTGTTTTTGTTTTTTTTTAATCTAAACATGCCAATGGTTTCTATCATTTTTGGCACTAAATCATAAGATTTTGAAAGCTGTGAACAGACTGGAAAAGGCTGAATTATATGAAATATGGCTGGACCTCTAGCCTCTCGCTCTGGTTCTCTTTTTAATAATGTTAATTTAATGATTGGCAAAACAGCAGAAAGTCAGCAACAAAAAAGATTGATATCGCATATAGAAACAACTTTTGTTGCACATGTTTGACGTCACAGTTTCTGTAGCAGATGCTCTAAATTTTAGATTTTTTTTTTTTAGATTTGTTTTAAATTGTTGTCGAATGTCCCAAAGTTCACTGTTGTTAGCGGACCACCCTCAATTTTAAAGAAACAGAAAAAAAGAAAGTCTCTTCAATTCCATTTATGATTTTTGCTGGTCCCATAAGCATCAAGTCACTTTTTGGGGTTGTTGCCATGAAAAAACACTTGAAGCTAGGTTATGGGTTTTTTTTTTTTTTAAATACGTATAAGTTCTTACTCTCTGTTGTAAATTATGCAAATGGAAAAAATGTTGCATAGTAGTTGAACATACAGGGAAGGACTCCTTTACATAAGGCACAGAGGAATTCAAGTGCAAATATAAAGCAATGTAATGTACAATTTCATGCCTGGCTACCCTCATGTTCCAACTCACCTGTAGCGTCAGATGTGTCAGATGCTGTTACCTGCTTTGACTGTAGAGAATAATGGCGTGGCTTCTCTTTTCAATGCCAGCTTTTATCTGACAATTCCATGCATGACCTCGCTGTGTTTGATCTTGAACAGGTCGATGTGAAAGTGTTCTTACAGTTGGGACATTAGTCTACCAGCGGAATGTGCCGTACGTGAGGTGTTCACATATCTTTAGTATTGTTCCTATGTATAACCTTTTTTTTTTTTTTTTTTTTTTATGTAAACAGTGTGGTCCTTAAGTGAATTAAATATAAATAACAATAAAAACGTTAGCGTGACTGAGTATGGTTTAAGTATGCCAACTGTGACACATAGAAAATTCATCTTTATGTCAGTGGTTGATGAAAAAAAAAAAAAAAGCTTCTTTTTAAAGGTTCAGGGGCAAGAAAGTGACAGTAAAAGAGGAATGTCATCATCAGGAGACAAAACTGTGGTGATTATATTAAATCTGACTGCTTAATCAGAGCTGGGGGGTGACCATACAGTACATTATATGGTCAAAATGTTAATTGCACTTTTATTTTACTATAATAATATTGATCATGATAATAGTGGCATTTACTCAATTGAAACATGTGATCAAATAAATGAAGTAATACACTTTCAACTGATTCTGTGATGCTAGTGAGTGTACAGAGAGAAGGTTGTGAGAGTAATCCCCAGGCAATGGCTTCACTGTATGGAGTCTGCATGTCTTCCTGAAGGGTACTCTCTGGACACTGCCTTATTTCAAACACACATGTGTGTAGGTGAATCCTAGAGCAGCTGGATAGGCTCCTGTCTCCTGTGACAGTTACTGCTTGAGTGACATAGCTGATTATGTCTCTAGAGGCAGGTCAGTGTTTCGTTGAAGTCATGTAGAGACATGTTGTGCCTGCTAATTCCATCCTCCCACATCAGAATAGTGGCATTAGCTGTGAATGTATTGTTTTTTATCATTTTTTATCATGTTTGTTTGTTGGTGCTTCACAATATTTTACACATGATGTTTGACATGTCACACGCTGATCTATTTTATGTTTTTACTTGGAATTGAACACCAACAACATTTGTAATACTTTTTAAAAGAAATTTCTTGGAGCTTTTTAGTGTTTGTTTGATAGAGTCAGTGTAGATAGACAGGACACAAAGTGAGGGAGAGGGGAATGAAACTGAGCAAATGGACTTGAGCCACTACCACATTAACAGTTGAGCCACCAAGGTGCCCCTGCAGTGCAATTTTATTATAGTAGTAGTATAGTAATATTTTCTTTCTTATGTTATATATGTTATTGTTTACATTGTAAAACGAAAGACTTTCTTCCGATTAAACCTGAGGACAATGCTTTCAGTCCTTAGAGTTTTGGAATGGCAAAGACGGTTGACATTGGCTAAATGCTTAGTCTAAACAAAAAAGGATGGAGGTGGTAAAAACGTAATGGAAAAAAAATCTCTTTTTTGTCTTTCTGTTTGACTCTGGTAGTGTGGGGTTTGAACAGGATTTCAAGGCGGGATCATGGACAGAACTCATGCTCGCTGCGTAAACCAATAAGAGAAACCACAGATGTGACGTAAGGAAGAGATTCCAGTTGTCAACAATCCACAACGTACACCAGAAGACACTTCAGTGATGGTGACTTCTGTCGTTTTTGTCCGAAAAATCTGAGGACACGGTATATTATTGAGTTCAGTGCTTATTTTCGATCGTAGTAAGCTACCTAAACCTGCGTACTGTTTTGCTTGAAAAAATTCTTGCGCTCCAAAATCCCGCCTCCCTCGCTACGATTGACCAGGAAGAAAGAGCCGGAGCAGAATATGGAGCAGATTGGACAATCCCAGACTGTCTTTCTCTGTATGTAATACAATGAGAAAGCGTCTGGCTGGCCAGGCTACTGTTGACTGCAAAAGGCACTGCATTTTTTCAAGCCAGAGTCATTGTATCAGAGAAGACATTACAAATCTCTTTTCCAGAGTCTTTGCCCATACAGGACTTACAGTACAATTTTTGGTGATGCAAACTCCATTCAGAAGGGCATGTTAACAAAGGACATCTGCTTAAGGAGTTCTCTCTTCTGATTGGATAAAAGTGGATTGGATACAAGAACATTTTGGGGTCTCAAAGGGGTCATTTTTGTCTCCTCGCTCCTCACTTGCAAGTTAATCTCTGTCTTTTCCCAAAGTTTTTTTAACTCTCACATTTTGTTGCAATGTTTCATTCGTTGTGAATATTGTAATAAGTAAGTAACTATATAATAATAACTTAATTTGCTTAAATAAAAGTGAAAAAATGTCATGAATAAATATGTGTATTTAAACCAATGTTGTAGAAAAACCAAATCGGACTGAATTGTAAGTGTGACGTTACTTGTGGTTTTGCAGGAGATCCAGTTGTATAAATGCCATCATAATAAAGTGACAAGGAGGAAAAGACGTCCCACTGCGCTTATCTCATCTGTCCTCATTCTACTCTCCAAGTGCGAACTGTGAGTGAGGGAAAAATCAGAACTATTTTATAATATAGTTCAATTTTTCTTTTTTTTCCACTTTTTTTGCTTTTACAGAGTCACTTAACTTTAGCATCTCTTATCTTCACAATGTTGCATAACCTGGACAGTACATAGCTCAGTGAAACCACATCTGCCCGTCCTCACAATGCCATCTGGCGGCAGCACTGACACGTCTCTTGTGGGGGACACGGACACTACGCTTGCCTCATTAAAAATAAAACGCTTCCTGTGCTATTTGTGCGTGTAACTGGCGGCGATTACTCTGAAGGTCAACAGGGAGGCGGTTTTGGCTGAAGACCCAAGCTCCGCATTTACACACAGTACATTTCAACACCATGCAACTATTTCACGCTCAGCCAACTGCGATGAATCTCTAATAGCTGCAACCTGACCAAACCTCTCCCCAGCGGCTTTCTTGGGAGTGATTAAATGAAGTATTGGTAAAGTGGCCACTCTGTTATGAAGTTTTGTCCCCCAAATAAAACGAAAAATAACTCCGCGCTGACAATCTGGAATGGTTCTGAGTGATAAGATGCTACACTGTCAACAGCAGCTGTCAAAAAGGCCCCAAATTGACGTCAGTGTCTATTTGTCAGCTGTCAGCCCTTCTGATGCTCCCCTTTTGACTCTCAGGTGCTGATGTGGAGAAAGGCCAATGGTAAGATGAGGTTTGACAGCAGGAATAGACAGAGGAGCCAACTGATGTTGAGATCTGTGGACAACGGAGGAAAATTATGCTCCAAAGGATGCATGATGTAGCCCAGGGGTCGGCAACCTTCTTACATCTATTTGGTGCCGCAACCAATAATTCTATTTCATACCTTTACATTTTGCACATTAAACTCAGCTTTAATTAACCTTTTTTTTAATATATTATTATCTATTGATCATTAATGGATGCTGACTGATGTTTAATTGCCGGCATAATAAATGATCACTGTTCAAAATGACAGGAGAAAATGTAATACTAGTGATCAAAAAATACAACATGTTGATATGACTATAAAGGCTACACTTTTTGTTTCAATCAGTGATCCCCTAACTTTTTGCTTTTTGTAACAAATATACTGTATTATAAATCATTAAAAAATTTTTACAAAAGTGTACAGCGTTATAGGACAAAGTTTTACAATGCACTTAAACGCCACATTATGTTGACACACTTCCCGAATCAGATTCTTCACAAAATGAGGACATAGTTTGGATTTTATCCCTGGTTTGTTGTAGTACTTTGAGAATATCAGGGGGCTCTCTGCTTCTGGGGGTGGAGCGTTGGAGGGTTTTTTAACCATTAGAAACATGCCAAAGCCCAGGTCACTCAGGCTGTTTTCAGTGGTCATACTGTACGTCTATATACGTCCTATGAGAAGACTGTGGACAGATTATTGTGGCTGCACCACGATGAGAGCATTATTTCACGTCGCAGCTGCAAAATTTGGGGCTGAGATGAAACACAGTGGACTGTTGAGGATGCTCTTAAATGTGGGTTTGTTTTATGTGTGCACAACACCAAAACAAGTAAGAAATGGATGCTCCAGTGTGCCTAGATCTACCAACCCTATTTCACCCATGAGGAAGTCTAATAATGTGTAATAACTGCCGTAATCAGCACGTTTATGGAGAAAATATGACCACCCTCCTTCTTTACATTTTTAACTCTCTGAAGACAAGCCTGGTCGGTGTCATGTTTTCATGCGCTAAGAGGAGACAGTCCTCAAACTGTGCATATTATTCAGAATTCATATAATTAATTGTAACAGACGCCGGGATGAATTCAAGTGATGCTCAAAACAACACAAACCCAGAGCTGGTGCATTTTTAACTAAACATTTACTTAGAGCCCAAGCCACTGCAAGTGAATTTGACATTTTACTCACTCATGCATGGGATAAACTGTTATGTTATCTTTGCAGCCTTTGCATTTCGTGTTAAATAGGCTGTTTGTTTGGTTTTTAAATATTTGACTGAAATAAATTGAAGTGTAGCACAACGTTTGCGCTGCACATTTAATTAACCACCAAAGCAATGTGTCAGAGAGAGGGGCGAGGGGTGCTAAAGAGAAGTATGCTGAAGTCATGATAGTTTCTCCCTACATTTACAAATTTGAATTGTTAATTCGTTCCAGAGGAGTTCAAACTAAAGTATTTTATATGTCAAGTATATTATGTGCTAACAATGCCATGTAGGTGTCCAAGAGCTGTGCTAACTTTAACAAAAGCTACAGATCACAAGGTCCAAGCGTCAAGTGTTGTCAGGTCAAGTGTTGTCAGGTCAAGTGTTGTCAGGTCAAGTGTTGTCAGGTCAAGTGTTGTCAGGTCAAGTGTTGTCAGGTCAAGTGTGGCTCTTGTTGCAGCTGGCTTCAGATCAGCTGTTGTATGTGATATTCTTACAAAGGTACTCTTTTTGAAACATTTCATATTTCTTATGCATCATCTTTGCATAAACACACACCTGCAGAGGCACTCTGCATAAACCTCTTCAATGTGCCAAATCTTGATGCATTTTTAGCTCCTGCAATTACTATTGATAACTTATGATAATGAATGCATTTTCCTCACTCTGTATTTTCCATAAACTATTTTCCTTTTTTGTGTGTTGTATGTGAGAGTTAAGTTAATCCGACTGTGTTTTAGAAATTAGGTTTTAGTCAGAGTAAAGCAGGGGTGTCCAAACTTATTATTGTTATTATTCAATTTTTTTTAACTCTTGGAGACGCATACAGAAACTCTTTTACAAAGTGTATGAAAATAATTTTGAACAATCAGAGTTGAAGTATGTTGACAATATTCTAAAAAAAAGTCTTTAGCTATTTCTACGGGAAAAGAGAAAACTGCATGTTTCTGGTCAAACACATGGGAACGTCATGTGCAAAGCATTATGGGAAATGTAGTTTGAGCAGCTAGCATGAGCTAATCTGATCAAATGTCTCTAAATGATAAAATGCAGGATTCATAGGTCAGTCCTTTTAAAACTTTAAAAAGTTTTTTGGTGGAGCTAGAGTGTCCATCAAAACCACAAATGTAAAGAAATTGGGCTGTAAATGCTAAAATGGCTTTGAAACCAAGTCCTTTTACCTCTAAAGACATAATGTGTGCTGATATAAACAGAAAGTGGCTTTGATTACAAGATTGATTGATTTATTGATATATGAGCTGCATTTTCTGTTCTGCAAACATTAGAGGAAGAAGGTTTCAAACTTCCTGGCGTCCTTAAACTATTGCTAGGGTACAGTATTTTGCAATATGGCTGTTACTATTAGTCAGCTTGTCTCTCAGCAATCTCAAACTGTCTTTTCATGTTGGGATGTTTATGAAGATGCTTCAGTCTTATGTATTTTTTGGTTATCACCATACCACACTATGCTTCTGAAAGGAAAATAAGATGATGCGTTTACACGTCAGCAGAAATCAGTGTGAATTCATCCCAATTTGTGCTCTGCCAACCACACAAACTCATCTTTGGTCACAGTAATATGTGTTCAGTGAACGTGCACAATCATCGGGCCCGACTGTCACCTGAGCCGAGCGCTTACACTGTTACACATCAACATCACAGGCCTGTTCTCTGAGCTGAAAACAGGATTGACAGTGGCTTGCTGAGGATAAAAAAGCACACACACATCAGGCAGCTGGAGTAAAACAGCTCTCAGCGGTGCAGCTTGGCAGAACTGCAGGTGTGCCCGCTCAGGCGTCGAGCTAAATAAAGAGGGAAGAGGTAGAAGCACGGCCGGGCAACGGACGCCATCCTGTGTGGCAACACACAAATAAACAGACTGGATCAGTGCAGACAGCCTGTGGAAGCTGGATACTGCACATGGGAAAAAAGGGTGCACTAGGTGTTCAGGGCACATAGGGTGCATCTGATTTTCTTTATTTACATCCTTTCTTTCCTTCATTGCATCCTCCCATCATGTCTTTGTGCCTCACTGGGGAGACTCTGAAGTAATTTTACAGCTTTTCCCATTTGGTTTGGCTCAGTTCTTGAATAAAAAATGCATTTCATTTCTGTGGTGTTCACAGCAGCTTACTGTTTTTTATTCTTTTAAGCAAATTGCATGGTTTTGTAACATGTGCAAATGAGTAACCACAATACTCTGGAGTGAGGACAGTTCTGTGCAAAAACATGTTTGTTTCACTAAACAAAACTGATTTCATTCTGAGTCTAGTAGTATCAAAGTAGTTCAGTGTTCAGAATCTGTCCTACATAAATATATTTGTATATGCTCACACCCCCTGGAGGTGGAACTACACAATCATCAGGCGCTGGATCCAAAGTCTTTGAGTGAATACCTTAAGCAGAGAAAATGTTACAAATGATACAATGAAAATGTGATGTTTATGTGAGCTCTTTTTTTGTTGTTTTTCTTTCTTTTTGATATTTGTGATCAATTAAGCGTAATTTATGGCTCTAAAAATGAAACTGTATCTCAGCATTTTGCCCACTGTGACCAAACAACTTTACATTTTGGCTCTGACAGTTCCTGTCACGAAAATGTGCTTTGATTTTATTTATGTGTTTTCCTGTCCTTTTTGCTCTGCAGCTGCTGACGGCCCAATTATTGTGAGAGGCTGAAGCTTTCTGACACTGCCATGTGTTGCATGTCTCTGAGAAGAAAGCTCTAAGACAAGACCCTACTGTTCACTTCCTGCTTCTGTTGTTGCTGCCGAGTGCTTCAGTGCCACTTCTTCCACTCCACTCTACATCTGTGCTTCCCAGAACGTATAAAACCTCAAACTGATTGCTTCCTTTAGATTCTTTTTGTCATTATATGTGATAAGACTTTGTCATACTGTTAATATAAACTATCATCATATATTTTTGTAGTTTAACATTTATCTGTTCATTTTTTTTTCACCTATAGCAGACCAGAGGTGCACCCTCAGATTATTTAATTCATCAGTAATCCATACTCATACTCTAACAATTAAAGTGTTTTTGTCAAGTATTCCAAAAATTGCAAGGTAGTCTAGACAAAATTTTGATTTGACTCAGATATAAATAAAATAAATACTTTGATTTACATTAAGATTTTTCGTTTGTTTTTTTAACATCCTTATGTAAAAGTATGTTTTTGGAAGTGTACTGATAAAGTACTTTTTTCTCTCTACCAAAGAGTAAATGCTCTTGTGTGTGGGGCATTATGATCATTGGCAGACAAAAAGTAAACATGTATCAAAATAATCTCAAAGGTCAATAATCAAGAAAGAAAATAGGTGCAAAGATTCAGCCTTGGTGGGTGTAGTTCAAAAGTAGCCAATGAGTTTATCTTAAGTAGAAATAAATGTTTTGAGAAAGGGCTATATGTGAAAATGTGAAGAGCTATGGTAGCCATGCGGGGACACGCTATCTATAAACAAACCCAATAGAAAAAGTGATGGCGATTACACTTGAAAAAAAGCAGTTCATATATGCCCAACTTCAGCAAGAATGTGGGCTTAAAAAGAAATGTAAGTGTGCTTCTTCTCATGCAGTTCTCAATTTGTCCTCTCTGAGCAGCTACAAAAACCACAACAAAAAGTACTGGGACTGTTGGCTTCTATTAGGCTTTAAATGACTATTTTAACAAGATAGACAAACAATAGACAAAAAGAGCTCTTTGAGTGACTTGACAAAACAGCGCTATATAAATCGAATCCATTATTATTATTGATTTTTTCTTTTCTTGAGATGTGTACTTTCACATTTACCGTTTTACACAATGCACCTTTATTTGTTTAAACTGCAGAAAGTGCCACACTCCAAACCTCAATCTGCTGGTTCTTCTTTTCTGTTTATCTCCACTTCGTGCCTCTTCTTCAGTGTAATGTATTCAGAGAACGTAAAAGGGAGCTCTAAGTGCCCCGTCTGACCCCCTGCCTCCATTTGACATGAATCAAACTTTAATGGTGCCCACAGTTGCAGGTCGGCGAGGTTCACTCAGAAGCATGGTGCACCGGTGAAAACCAGTTTGGGCACGTCCAGAATGACCTCACCTGAGGCGCTAACTGGAGCAGCAGAGCTTTTGTGAAATGAGGGTGGTGGCTGATTACAGGTCAGACCCAGCCATCGGGCCTGGTATTATGTTGTCATAGCCACAGAATGAGAGAAATTCAGGGTTGTTTTTTTAATGATTATTGTAATTGCAAAGCCAAAATTATGCCTGAAAATTACAGCTACTCATGAATAGAGATTCTTTTGGAGCAGCAGGATAGGACTTTTGCAAAAGACATTAAATGCAAAATAATAAATAAAGCTAATATGGCTTTGGGAGATTTTTTTAAAAGCATGTTTCACTTCTTCTTTTTTTTTTTTTTTTAAATTCAAAACATTGACATTTCACCATACATCTGATGCCTTTACTAGATGTATATGCAGCCCCCTCGTCTTTTGATGATGTTGTTGATGAATGTTTTATGTGGCCCTTCAATACATTTATTAGGTGATATCCTTGGCACTAGGTTTTAATTGGATTTGAACAGGTTTTAGATGGATTTGAACACATTTTACAGGAACTTAAACAGGTTATAGCTGGATTTGAACAGATTTTAGATGGATTTCAACAGAATTTATTTATCTTCATGTAGCCCAGTCTAAAATATTTATTTCAGACATTACAGGCTAAAATATAAATACTGTCTTTTAAATAAATAATTGTAAATATGTTATAAATATGTTGAAAACGAGTTAAAATGTTCTATAAAAATTGTAAAAATCACATTTAAAAACTATTTCATCAGTGCAAAAGTGTGTATAAATAGTTAAAATAGCTATAAACAAACCACTGTTTTTTTGTCATTTATTTTAGATAAAACGCTGTATTTTGCCACAAGCTTGTTTGAGATATCACCTCTGAAGCGTGCTCTTTCTACAACCTAGTTTGTTGTGTTGTCAATCTTGTATTTTGTTTTATTACATTGGTTGATGCAAACCTAATGTCCAATCAGATGTGAGAGGGCGGGAGCTATGAGAGGCCAGTGTAAAACACCTCTAGGCCTGCGGCACTCGGCTGCTGCGCTTTACCCGAAGGAGGTTGAGAAACCAAGTTAAGAGGAAAATGGTCTTAAGGTATTTTTGGATGCAGAGTCTACATTCTGGGTTTGGACTGTTTAATCCTGTGATGAGTGAGTACTCGATGTATCTTATTTTTGTGCTTAGACGAAATGTTGAAAGTGTAGGTGTATAATGCTAATCGCGAGTTAGCATGTTAGCAATTTAGCGCGAGCTAATATATGTAAAGTATAGGAGCTTTAGTTAAATTTATGAAGACTTAATGGAGACTTTTAATGCACAGTGGACCGAGAGGAATTCTTTGGATTTCCCTGTTGAACCAGTCGCAGTTTCTCCCAAGTGTACTCCACCAACAACTGCGTGGTAAAGCTAACTCCAATCACGTTGCCGAGCAGGACTGCATGGTCACGGACAAGACCTCAACTTAGCCCTCACACCTGACCAAAAGGATTCGTGAGTAAATCAAAGCACGTGTATTTTATTTTAAGCTTGTGTAACAAGTGAAGCGACCATTTTGTGTTTTCTGGTCACTACGAACCCAAGCAATGGTATCAGGCCTGCAACGGTATTATTTATGAGCTCAAAGACTTAGTTGTTAATTAATAGGTAACATTCTGAACTGAACTTAAAGGGGAAGTTGATTGTTTGAAGTTGCCAATCAATTACAGTGTATTGAGATAGACGTCAACTTTATATTTTTCCTTTTATTTATTCTTAATAATTTTATTTACTAAAATCTTCTTTGGATTTAAACTTTAAAGTGTTGTGTCATATATATTTTACAGATTTAGATTTCATTTTAAAGGTTACATAGACTTAAATAGGATTTAAAAAGCTACATTTCATTATTCTTAGTGGGTTTTAAAAACAGACTAATTCATATTTTACCTGCTAAGTGGAGGCACCGCCATAATTAAATTCATTAGTATTTGTAGTTGGTTAAAAACTGATTAGTATTGTTTCTCCTGTACTCATATTAGTTCATTAGTCATACCTCAACCCAGGGCCCCACCTACAGTACTATCACTACATTAATAAGGGATTAATGCCTAGCTACTTGGGTTGGGTGCTACATTCAAAAATCAAATCCAATTAAAACCTGTTTTAATCTATCTAAAACCCAAATTCCAAAAAAGGAGGAAATTAATGTTACTCAAATTAAGATGAAATCTCAGATTCAGAATTTAATAAAAGCTTCCAAATGTCACCATCTCCAGCCCCGAAAGGATTCTTGTTACCTATCGCGGCTCCATATCACATTGAGTTTTGATCCCACAATTATCTCTACCTAAACATCATCAAACATTACACAAAAGCATTGCCAATATTTATCCACTTTTCACTTTACCTTTCTTTTCTCTATTCGTGTTTTTTGTTTCCCTTTTTGCACTCTCTTTCTGTAAGTAGACTTATCCAGAGCTTGAATAGACACTTTCTCTGTATTTTCAGCAGCCATTGATTCAATTTTTAACAATCAACCAAGCAACAGCCAATGGAAGTATCTCTAACTCAAGACCAACACCTCCTTCTTTGCAGGCATGTGATTGGCCCAAGCGCCCAGTACAACTCTGTCACCGGATGTTGGCAGGTACTGACACTTGCCTTTTGCCAATACGCTTTTCAAGAGAATTTCCAAAGAATCTCTCCAGTTGATTGAAGCTCACTCAAAAACGAAAGACGACAACAACTAATTAGCCAAGTGTGGACTGTTTCTCTCAACCGCAGTGAGGGTTTTTGTGGAATAACGAAACTGTTGGCTTCACTTCAGACATCTCATTGTGGTGCAGAACGTGAAGAGAAATCCTTTAAGACGGCAGTGTCTACTTTATCAACGAGAGGGTTTATTCAAGGAGAACAGCCTATGGGTCTTATCAGTTTTCACGTACAGTGGCTCTATGAAGACCACGGCTTTACTTTAAAGGTAAGACTTATCACTCTTGTCATCAGTGTGTCAAGCTCCACATGAGAATCTTTATTGATCCCACGCTCTTGGCAGATGAGTCTCTTTAGCCTGTCATCTACAGAGAGCTCACCATTACTTCCATCTTTGAAGATGGCTTCTGTCGTAATCAGCTGTACACTTTTTAGGAACAGCCAAGATTGTAATAGTAATATGATAGTGGGAGAACAATTTGAACCATGGGCTTGTCAACAAATTTCCATATTTAGCTCCACCTTTTAGTAACTGGACAAGGTATATGGTGCACTTTTGAAAACGAAAGTGCCTCTTTGTGACATAATGTGTCAGCTATGAAGTTTATTTTTTCTGCTAAGTATCAGACCAAAACCAGGCCATTAAAGTTCCACAACCCTATTTTGTTTTTGCCATCCCTCCCTTTGTCTCACCCATCTTATCCAACAGCAGAGTAGTAACCTTTCCTGCTTCTTTTATTTTGTTTAAAAAAGGAAAAATTTGACCAATTTTTCACTACAAAATACTAATGCGTGACATTAAATCAAAGCCTGAAACTTTTAGCTTTGGCGTTTACCGTTGTAGACGTTGCATCGAAGCAATGCCAACATTTATCCATGTTTAAAGCTGCCCGTTTCTTTACTTATATCTTTTCTCTGTTTCACTTTATAATAAGGCGTATTTTGCAACAGAATTACTAATTTTTGTTCATTTCCTATGTCCTTCGTTGTTGACATCAGGGTCAACCAATGGGAGCGCTCCTTTTTATCGTAAGCAAGCTGTGATTAGCCAAAATCCCGCTGTGGGCTGTTCATTCTCATCCATTAATATCCATATTTATAAAGCCTAGATCACATCTTAAGATCTCATTTTTTCACATATGATGACTAGTACAATAAGCTTTTAGGTGATTAAACTTTCAAAATAAATGAAACGGTAAATCAGGGTATGGACTTTAAGTTTTAAAATGGTGGAGAACAACCAGGAATTGCCCTTCTTCTATGGTTTTGACAGCAGTATCACTACATCCAGCCTCTGCCTCTGCTTGGAGCCATAGGTCCGGGACAGTCCTGATTTTAAGCCCCCTGTCCAGTGGCCGGCAGATAGCTACAAAAACACTAAAATGTCCCAATTTTGCCCCACTACTGTCCAGAATGTCCCGTTTTTTACCCACTTCTAGAGTCAAAGCAGTGCATTGGGCTTGAAACTCATTTGTCTGTAGACTGTGTGTCAATCACAGAGTCACCATAGCAACGGCAATATTAACCAATTGAAAAAGGTCAGCCGTGGTCCTCAGGTCCGTGGCTCAATAATGCTTAATCGCAAGGCTATTGCTAGGTGGTCCTTCTCCAGATTCACAGTTTGACCTTTGACCTGCCATTGGCCGAAAAGAAAGTCGTGATTTACAAACGAGCTACGGGAACAACTCAACTGTCTAAGAAAAGTATCTCGTAATGAATATGCTTTTAAATAAGGTAGAAAAGTTGAGATGAAATAATTTTTAAAAATGTTACCATTAATCAATGCAATCAGATCACTTTTTTAAAAATTATTATTTACCTGTGTTGTATTGATTTCTGGCGACATTATTCGTAATTTCTTAATGTACTGCCATTGGATTTGCAGTGAAGTGCCTGACTTTTTAATTTGAAAATATATATGCATAAAAACTTTTGATACAAGACAGAAATTCCACATTTAAAAGGTTAGGCTCATATAGCTGATACTATTTCTCTGTTCATACAGCAGATGCCTTCATTTTCAACACCTCATGAGCTCATATTGGAAAATGAATGAATGAATATGCACATAGTGAAATGTTTTCCTTTTTTCTGTTTGAAAGTTAAGCAGCTTTCATGGTCTGTAATGTGCTCAAACTGGAGAAAGCCTTGAAAAGCCTATTTGATGACAACATAACTTTCTTTGAATATTACTTTTAGTTTCAAATATTTTAACCGTGGGTTCCCTCATCCTTTACAAGTGTTTTTGGTTTCTTTTTCCATTATTGCTGGATCACATCAATCCCCTCGTGCTGTAGCTGCTGAACGGCTCAGCGGCTGCTATTTTTGAGAGAATGACAAACTCTGACACAGAGCGGGGTGTTCACTTCTGCTCCCATAATCCTTTTAAAGCCCCTTAAATGTAAGAATAAGCCATTGGGAGAACGTTCCTCCTCTCATTTACCTACTTTGGCATTTAGCTTTAATGCGCACACTTGAAACACTTCAAAATGGAGTGGATCAGTGTCGGGGTGTAGCAGGGTTTATGTGAATGGTGAGTAATTAATTTGGAGGAATGAGGTAATAACCAATCTGAGGTCCTGATTTTTGGTATTGTAATTGTTATCCATTGGCCTCTGCAAAAAAAAAAAAAGCACATGGATACTTTGGATAAATCAATACAACAAACACTGCAAGCTAATGTCTTTGCCTCCTGTGGTAATGTAGACACTGTAGATAATTGTTGTGCAACAGAGTCCAGAACTGATGCAGAGAAGTGATAAACAGGTTATTTTTAACTGGTTGTTAAAAGCTTGGATAGAGACAAATGTAAGTGAACAGAGCTCTTTGGATCCTGCCATGACTGTGCTTTACCAGCTACTTCAGACCAGGTAATGTTCCTTGTGTTCACATCTCTGTATTTTACATTAACAGAGCAATAGACTTAAAAATAAAAAAAATAAAAAAATCTTTATTGACAGAGCTAATTGTTAATGCCTGTGTGCTGTGGATTTATGTGATTGGTATTGGTTATTTTAATAAATATTTGCTTTGTACATAGCAAGGATCAGAGGTATTGATTATATTAGGTATAAGGTGTTGAGTATAAAGTCCAGACACACTAAAAGTCATATATAGTCAGAGTTTTCCAGGGGAAATGTTATGTTTTTGAGAAGATGAAACTGAGATGCAAAGCTGATGTAAGGAGAAAAACTAAAAAAAAAAAAAAAAGAGTAGAACATGATGCCTTTCTTTTATTCAAATAAAGGAAACTTAAAGCAACCCTGTGTAACTTTTAGCCAAATCCTTCTACAGACTCTCTTTGTTGTTACGACAACAGCATCATTTTATGGATGTCATTGGTTTTCAAATTGAAATTTCTATTCTTCTGAAACATCAGGGTCATTTTAGTGTATTCTGTACAAATATCTGGTCTGACGTATTGGCCTATTTCTGCAACAGAAGAGTTACATTGGAGGTTTCTGTGCAGCTGAGGCTACTGTGTGAGTGAGATAGGCAGAAGCACAGAATGGCTAAACAGATAATCACTCAAATAGTATAATGGAGAACGTAAACCAAGCCATATTCATTTGGGTCACATTAGGTCCAACGTGAACCTTTTGCCGCCATTGTTTAAATGGACTGTGAGACAAATTGTTGCATACATCATGTACACAGCTAGTGCTAGTGTGCATGCCTGAGCAACCTCTTCTCAAACCTGGAAGCGTTCCGCACCAGACTTTAGTGGCGTTTTGCGTGGTGTGAGTCCTCCCTTAGAACTGTTATGGAATATTTAAGCTGCCCTTAGAGCGGAGAGGAGTGACATGAGAAAGACAGGCTGGAGACTTTCTGGATGTCTTACGCAGGAGAAGTTTATTGACCACCAACATATACTGTATAGTCTTGTATCGCATCAAGGTGTACGCCATGGTGTAATGTCATGGCGTTTATCGATAAAGTCTAGTCAAGTCTTGTAGCACCTGTAGGATGAAAGACAAGTGAAGACACTACAGTTATGCCCTTGGTGTTAAAGGAAGGCGTCTACTATCTCTCACAGGGTGTGCTGACCTGGCTCAGTTGGGGTTAAGTACACTATACAGTTAAATAAGTTAAAGTAGATCTAAAATTCTAAAAACAAGAATATATATGTACTGGCTACTGGCTGAAAGTTATGCAGGACTGCTTTAAATGAAGTCTATTCCATAGCAGCAGCAGAAGGGAAACAGTTCCATCAAACTGAGACAGAGGAGTCTTTGTACTCCTGACTCATGACATTGCCGACATCAGACAACAAAATCAAGTGCTGTTTGTCCATTTAATTGAATAAATAATGATGGTTATTATTCAGTTTTTGGAGTTTTATTTGAACAGCTGTGTGAATTAAAAATTAACTGGGGGTAAAAATGACCTCCTGGAAGTCCTCATGTAAAGCGTCCTTCACTGCTGTATTATACTGAATTTCTGTGTTTAACAAGTAACATGAAAGTTAAAAGAATTTTTCAGTTCATATAATCTAATCCTGTATGAAAAAGACTTGGATACATGGAGCAGAAGAAGAAGGCTAAAGCTGTAATATGATATTCCGTTTTAACTCCGACAGTGTGATATCTCCATCGAGGCAGCAGACGCCCTCTAACCCCATCCTTTGAATCCGTAATCGGACCACAGCACAAAGTGGATTTAATGCGAGAGCAAATCTGATGCAACAGTGACACATACAGCAACTCCGAGCTGCTGATCACTCCTGGTTAAGAGAAGAAGAGGATTACATGACACAGCGCTATAGCCTACTGTTTGAAGATCATGTACGAGTGAAGAGGGCTTTAAGTGGATACAGCCACGGTGACGGATGTGGGTTTATTCACGCCGCGTGCTAGGTTACAGAATCTCATGAAGGCTTTTGTAGCTTAGGATGCAATTTAAAGCCACCCTGCGTTTAGCCTAAAATATATATATTCTCAAAATCATTTTGATGGTTCTTAGACATGAGATCAGCAGAATCATGCCTATCTCACTGACACAGTACCCTCAGCTGGACACAGATCTCCAAATAAGAGATTACGTGACCGAGCGCTCTACCACACTTCACATATAAAAATGAAAAAAGGGCAATACACTAGACTGAAATTAACCCTTTGTTTCAGAAGACATGTTCTTTCTTCCAAATTTGGCGTCTATTTGGCGAGCAGTTGCCTCGTTTATGGTATAGAGACGGAAATGCCTCCTCTGCTGATCTAGTACCGTATTTTCCGGACTATAAGCCGCTACTTTTTTCCCACGCTTTGAACCATGCGGCTTATACAGAGATGCGGCTTTTCTATGAATTTTTCTTCAGCCCTCAGGGGGGCGCTCTAGCAGGAAGTGCAAAAACGAGACAGGCAGCGGTAGTCGGTACAAACAAGAAAGCGCCAGTTTTTATTCTTAGCACATGCAACCCAAGACGCACAACAGCAAAATACGGTAATATTTTTACACCCTCACCCCTTCATAATGGAAAACAAATGAAGTGACAGTGGTTTGGTGTTCAGTAGTTTCAATGCTCAGGAGGAAGATGAATAGTGACTTGTGGTTTCAGTGCACGGGAGAATGAAGCGACTTTAATAGTGGCGCAGTTGCGCTTTAACAGTGCGCAGGAAGAAAAAGTGACAGTGGTTTGGTGTTCAGTGGTTTCAGTACGCAGGAGGAAGAAAAATAAAGCAACTTGGTTTTAGTGCACAGGAGGAAGATGAATAAAACCATCAATGACTTTTCTGTTTTGTTTGATCAGCACTTTTACTGCCGTGTTACAGGCACTGTTCAGAAACAATCAGTTCAGGTATATGAATAAACACTTATGGTACAAAATCTTTCTATGTAAATATCTTATTTCTCAGCCTGGATATCGGCGGCTTATAGTCCGGTGCGGCTTATATGTGACAAAATATATATTTCTTTTAAATTTTAGTGGGTGCGGCTTATATTTAGGTGCGCTCTATAGTCCAGAAAATACGGTATGTCAACACTACATAGCCATAAAAAACATAATAGTATACCAACTTAGTAATTTACATTGTAATTACATTTACAGAAAAATAACAAAAAAAACTAAAATGATAATAATATACAGAAACAACATAGTATTGTTTTTGTTTGTTTTTGTGTAGTAAACAAAGCAATTATTTAATCTGAAAGTCATGATTGCATTTTGTATGTACCATAATGTCTGTGAATGTAACAATATGTTTTTTACAGTGGGAAAGGAGCAACCATAACTTGCTTGTATTTCACTGTAAATTCACTATTTATTTTTGACAGTTTGTCTGTCTTTTGGCCTTAAAATGCTTTGGCAAAAATAGTTCTCCTTTTACTGTGATAGGCTATAATATGATTTAAAAAGGCAGATTGTGCACAAGTGTAGCATATCTATGTCTTTAGGCCTGTGTGACTAAAATACCCCGGTCAGGTTTTCTTCCTGTGGTCACACTGATCAGAATCTAATACAGATAATTGTCTCTCTCCACAAGTAACCCATACAGCCCTGCATTAAGAAGTCTGCCTTATCTCTTTGAACTGGGTTTCACTAAACACTGATTAGCTCTCATTAGATTAGATTGCATTAAACTTTGTTAGTACAACCTGGCCTAATCTCCATTGATGTAGCTATAGAGCTCCGCAACATGACATTATGCAACCCCAAATTAAGGGCCTTGGCAGGAAAGTGTCACATCTACAACTGGTAACCACAGTAAGCGGTGTTGTAGACCTATTTACAATGATTACTTCCAACAGTCTGTCAAATATACACTCCACTTTCACGTTTTTATACAGCATAAATCAAAACAAAGGTCGTGAGTTCGAATCCCGGCCGACCCAAAAACATTGTTGGCTGATTGTAGCCAACTCAAAACATCATTGGCTAACTCTGGTCTTTCTGTGAGGAGTCTGCATGTCCTCCCCCTGTCACCGTGGGTTCTCTCCGGGATCTCCGGCTTCCTCCCACCGCCCAAAGACATGCATGTATAGGTGAATTGGTGACTCTAAAGTGCCCCTAGTGGATGAATGTGAGAGTGAATGGTTGTCTGTCAATGTCTGCGTCTAAGTGTCAGCCCTGCGACGAACTGGCCACTGTCCAGGGTGTACCCCGCCTACGGCCCAAAGCTGCTGGGATAGGCTCCAGCCACCCGCGACCCCACGAGTGGGATAAGCGGTAGAAGATGAATGAATGAATGAATAAATCAAAACGGCAAATATGACGTCTTACACACTATTTGTGGAACATAAAGCTACAAAAGGCATATGTCTTATTCTCCTGTGACAGGGCAGACAGTTGTTGTGCAGTGGACTCTGGAACTACAGCAAAGAAGTGAAAAACCATGCACATTATATATGTAGAAACTCCATTGGCCTTTTCGACCCATTGCCACAATACATCAGGGTTGCTGCCATTTTGGTCCAAGCAGGAAGAACCAAAATATAAACAAATACAATGAGAGATGGAGCTTTTGTTTATAAAGATAAAATCCACTATAAAGTTGATACAGTTTAACAATGGTGCTACCAAACAGTGTTATGACGGTCAAACAAAAGTACAACCAAATGGGAAAATCTTACTTATGAAATGTAAATCCACAAGACTGTGTTTGGATTGTGCATCGGTTGGAGCAGCTCCAAGCTACACAGGACTCTGCCATTTTCTTTTCAAGAGTTAGCAAGAGTGGCCCGGTCATTGATGTACTGTCAATGGGTCTGGTCAATCATGGCGGCGACGCTGACGTATGGTCCAACAGCCAGTGTGGCATCTACATATATAATGTCTATGTGAAAAACAACCCATTCTCTTCCGTGTTGCTCTATAGGTAGTCTTCTTATATTAAGTGTTTTGCTCATGCTGTATTGCAAACATTTGTCTGGAAATTAACCTTTAAAATGGAATAAGGAATAAAACGTCTAAAAACTAATTTCATCAAAAACATTATGAAACAATGATGTCCCAGCCAGTGCTACAAAGCTATTGACGCTGAAGACACAGTGTGTTTTGTTCTTATCACATTTGAGTAAATCAGCCCTTCTCCAGAAACCAATGGGTTTAAAAAGCTGTCTGTTAATGGAAATAAATTTGTTTTGGCTGTTCTCACGACAACAGCATTCAGTCATTGAGCTCCAAAGTGCCTATTTTGTAGCTTAACTTTATCTTTAAATTACACATTTTAGCAACAAAATGCTTTTTAGCAATAAAATAATAATAATTATTAATAAAGAGCTATAAAATCTATTTTTTCCAATACAAAACTTTTTGACAGGAATAAAGTTTTTCAGAGCATATGGATAGCTTACACTACTATCCTCACCTGACCCACACAACAGAATTTCCTGGTCAAGGCTGTTTTACAAAACAGAGCTCCATATTACCCTCCAGGACAAAGTTTTTAAAATTGAAAAACTGATCTTAAGCCTGAGTGCTGGAATGCATGTGCAGTGGAGTAACAAATAAAATGATATATTTTATTTATATTAATATTTGGAAAATAAAAATAAAATAGTTTTTGTTGTTGTTTAGTACCACACGATTTTGGCTTTGTCCATTTCTTTGTTGTCTCTGAGCTACAATCCAATCTGTAGGCGTTGACACTGTTTCAAAATGGCCTGCCCCACTTCCACCGTGACATAATTCATAATGCAACTGTGATGGAACTGCAGCCGCCTACCTCCGGACAAAGTCTGAACAGTTAACACATTATGCAGGGCCCAATTTAGGCTGATGTTCAGTGTCAGGCTGAAGAATGGGCAGCCTTAGCATCCCTGTAGAGGTTATTAAGTGGCCTCGCACTGAGCGTCCCACTTCCAGATCCCCAGTGACTGATGGAGAAACAAAAAACCTGTCTGATACACGCTCTAATGAAGCCTGCCTGCTCCATCGTTGTGAAATGTGAATATGGCCAGTGGACAGTGCCATTAATTATTGAAAGGAGCTGAAGATACATTGTATTTCACTGCACAGTGTTTTTCCAAAGCTAATGCAAGAAATGTGGTTTTAGAGATCTAATGTGAAATGTGAAAAGAAAGTGCATGGTAACTATAAATGCATTTATTAGATTATTCTGACATTTAAAGTAAAAAAAATAATAAAAAAGAACATATTAGTCAGATGCATGTTTTAAGAAGCGTATACTCACATCAGAATAATGACAATTGAGTGTTTCTCAATTGCCAAAAACCTTCCTTTGGAGGAATCCATCATGTGCAGGACTGTTCCAGTCCACTCCTCCTCAAACAGATGAGTCAGTCATTTGGTTTTAATACCATGGATGCATCTGTGGATACGCCAAGACAAAAATAACATTAAATCTGAGGACTTGGGCTTTTGATAATGCTGCTCTGCCAGTCGTGAAGAGTTACAACAGACTCTAGCCTTGGCTTTGGACTCTTCTGACTCTGGTGGGGCCAACTCTAAAGTAAAGATCTCAATTCCTTTTCTTACAAGTGCTCAGAGAGAAGAAACTGACCACTGCTGTAGCAGAAGCACACTTCAGTTTTTTAGCTAAGCTCTTGATGAAGGTTTTGGAAATGTATAAATCATATTCATATTGATTTTGTTCCAATTTTTTTAAATCATCATCAGACTACCGACTTTGTTCATTTACCACACAACAGCAGTCCATATAAGGCTACTGTAACTGTTCACATGCTCTAAAAAGTCATAGAATTGCAATCTGCTCTTTTGCCACCAGATATGGCCAAAAAAACTGCATACCCACCTTTCACCCTTAATTTATCAAAATATATATCACATACTTCTCATAAGTGGCAGACTGTGTTACTGAACAGCCTTTCGACCGTTGGCCCTGTCCAGACCTGGTCAGTGTTAATGAGAGCTGTGTGTCCTGAATGTGTCCTGAGAGTCATAGCTCACACGTCGCTCTGGACAGGCAGGGATTCTTCTGAACAGAGATGTGTACAGACTTGTAATTCATGACCTCTTTCTTTAGTGACAGAATGTATAACCTGACCACTTTACCAGTTTTCATGCATTTTATGGTCGTGAGCCGTGGTACACCCTGGACTAACATTATGAGATATAAAAAGACACTTCCACACTCCTATTCATTTACCCAGGGCAATTCAGACTCACCTGTATAAAGGTACATGTACACCTTCTTGCTTTGCCACTGTGCACTGTGTAATGCTAACAGCTGTATTTATCGGCAGCACATCATGCCAACAAGCTTTTAGACATTTTCTCAATTTTCAAGACCACAATAATGCCAAACAGACTCTATGTTTCAATACAAAGTCGACGGACAGCCGCCTCTTTTTATGATTATGTATTTGTTGTTTGTGCTATTCTGCTTGTCATCCTTCATCTTTGCCGGACTGTATCCATCTTGAAAATGTTAAATGTCTTCACTTCTACTCAAAAACAAACCTTTGAATCGAGACAGTGTCCTTCCTGCAGACTGTTGTACACATCACACTGGAAAGCCTCTATTTCAACCGAAGCTTTCCCTGAGGAGGTGACAGTTTACTCGACACCGACATGACGGATCACCGAAGTAACCCCTGTGTGTTTTCGTCTAATCGTCACTAAAGTTTACTGTGGTGGCGTAATGGTGCTAGCCCCCCTCCTCCTCTCCCTCGTCTTCCATCATGTAGCGGCTGCCAGGATCCCAGAACTTCCTCTGGGACACGGAGGATGTCTGAGGAGTGATAATGATGTGAAAAAGCGGCCTGACCTCGGGATGATTGGGATCATGGTGGTGATGGCTCCGTCTCTTGGGGCTGCAGCTGGGCTAAATCTCACCTCGTGTCTTTACTCAGTGAACACAGTGTGTCAGTGGCAAACACTCTGCAGAGGACTAGGTGTGATGCAAAGTTTCCTCGTGCATTAGGCTCCAGAATTGTACAAAAAAATCAGCCCTAGCAACACAAACACTCATTTTTTATTATGTCATCAATTTCCCTTAACGCTAGGCTGTCCCATTTATGCTCAACCTGTCGTTAATATAATTCGGTATCACATTGAGGGTACGTGGTAATTGGCTTTTCATCCACAATTTTAAAGTGAACCCAAAGCTGTTGTCATGGACTTCACATGACTCATATGTTTCATGTGTTTTATAAGCTGCTGAAGAGACTCTGTTGTGGAGTCATGAGAGTTAAATGCACTTTCTTTAGACTTTTAGACATTGGTTTAACAAACACATACAGTGCCCTCTAAATTTATTTTTTTTTTGGGCACTACTCACACATTTAAATGTTTCAGAAAATCAAACAAATGCAGTTTTTCAGTGATGGTTTTATTTATTAAGATGAAAAAGTAAGTGAAAAAGAACTTAGATGGCCTTCTGTAAAGTAATTGCCCTCAAACCTAATAACTGGTTCTGCCGCCCTCGGCAGCAATAACTGCAATCAAGCCTTTGAGATAACAGGTATGAGTCTTTCACATTGCTGTGGAGGAATTGTGGTCCACTCTTCTTTGCAGAATTGTTTTAATTTAACCACATTGGAGGTTTTTTGAGTATTCAGCTTGAGTTCATAACTGATGGCCGGACATTCTCCTTCAGGATTTTTTGTTAGAGAGCAGAATTCATGGCCTTGGAGTCATTTTAGTAGGCTGGCAGCTCTTAGGAAGGTTCAGGACTGTTCCAGATTTTATTTTTCTCCATTTGTGGATAATGGTTCTCTTTTATGGCTAGTGGCATTGAACTTAATATACTGTGCATTTTGTGTTTGCTTGAGTTATCTTTGTCTAATATTTAAATTAGTTTGATGATCTGAAACATTTAGGTGTGACAAATGTGCAAAAAAATAAGAACTCAGAAAGCGGTATGTATCAGTTTGTGTCCTGATTTTATACTGTACTTTTGCTCCATAAACAAATGCACTAAGATAAAGCAGAATATGTGCATGTCAGATGCTCAATCAAACTGATCTCAAGCATTTCAACAATTGACATGTGAGCTCTGAACTATACTAAAGTTAAAGGAAAAGTCAGTTTTGTTCTATGATGGCTGGCTCCTAATCCTCGTAGACCCCTGGGCTTCACCCTAGGCTAGGCCTGGCTCCTGACTGTGCCCACATCCTGACTGCTCTCTAAGGGGTATCAGGCTTTTGCAGATAGAACAGCAAAACTGTGGAACTCCCTGCCCAAGGAGCTCAGGTCGCTGAATTCAGTGGACACTTTTAAATCTAACCTAAAACATACTTTTATAGAAAGGCATTTTCATCTGCTCTCTTCTTGAACTATCCATCATCATCTCCACATGGATTTTTTTTTTGGTTTGAGTAATAAATGGATGAGATACAGCAGTCACAGTAAGAATGAGCAAAAGCAGTCCCCAAAGGTCCGGCTGTTTCGCAGCAGTCATTACCCACTGTCACTATCGATCCGCCCAGACTGGCTCTACCACATCACGGTGGTCTGTCAGACTTTCATTACCAGAGCCCTGTCCCTCCACCTCTTTGCAGTGTAAGCTCTGCATGCAGGTATCAACAGGATATACTCAGAGTGGTAGTTCTTAAACTGAGACTGCTAAACATTTTTACCCTTCACATTCTTGTCAACTTAAGTCACACTAAAATCTTCATGAAAAACCTTTTTAACCTGCATTTTTTCTGTGTGGCTACATCCTTTCCTCTGTGTACATTATTCCTACAGCATTTTTCCATTTTTCACCGGCAGAGAAGTGGAATTTTGGTGAATAGACAGCCTTCATAAGCACAGTTATAGAAATGCCCGGCATAATTCCCAAGGTGCATTACAGGATATACCAGCTACACATGTCACACTGAAATGTCTCTTTGATGAGTGCTCTCGGCTGAGTCTCACACAGAGCTCCACAACACCACAGAAAGAGGTCAGGATGTCCTCTAAGACCATAGTAGTGGATGGAGGACCTCTCGTGCGGTAACGAAGGCAGGCTCCAAGATTCCACAAGTTGTTACCATATAATGATAACTCACTATTAGTTTGGGTTACAGATGTTTTATGTTTGAACAATCTTTTAACTTCAAGAATTAATCAAATCAATCAAATTGTCTAAATGGCTAGGGGCGCAGCTCTTAGCGCCCCGGGGTGTAACTTAAAGAAACCAATTGGAGACCAGCCTTTGGTCACCTGTCTGACCACATATACACTCAAAACTCAAAACTAAGCAGTCACTAGCCACACACACTGTATTGATTAACCATTTTAATGCAGCACCTCTAATGTTAGCCTAATCCTCTGTGTATTTTTGTTTGTATGTGCATTTATTTGGTAAATTTACAAGCCCTCAAGTGCGATTCATTAATGTTAAAAGATAGCTTTAGGTCGTTTTGTATTTTGTGCATTGGATCTCTGGGCGATGTGGCTTACTTGAATGGTGTCTGAATAATAAAGAATAATCACATAAGAAGAAAAGTCACCCATCCACACCATGCCTTAATGAACAGAGAATATGGTTTTGGATTTCCAGCTCCAGGGTGTGAGCAGTGGTCGTGTAAAGACTGTTCCAGACTGAATCCACTCACTGTTAAATGGGGACCCCTACTGGCTCTCTCTTCACATCCTTTATTCCGCTTCCCTTTAACCCACCCCTCCCCACCAATACTATTCTCCTCATTCACTGGTGGGGTCTCCTTTGAAAGGATGTCACATCAGATCATCCTCAGAGCTAGAGGGTTTAGCTCCTGAGCCGCATGAACCTATGAAAACCAGATAATTACACCGCAGACCGTTCAAGATCTTTTTGAGCTACATCCAGTTCTGTGCTGGTTTGTGTGTCGAGACTAATGAGGGAAGATTGCCACAGGCTCTGGTGTATTCCTCATTTTTGACAAGGCACAAAAAGCCGGCGCCATGGTGACGGTCGAGGCATCATCCGTCAGCGCAGCGGCGGCTCCCACTTCCAGCAGGTTCCAAAATGACCTCCTAAATCACACGGATTATTATTTTCCTTTCACTGCAAACTGGAATGGCATCTCATTCATTTTAACTCCTGCACAGAGCACATGTTTTGGCTCTGCATAGAACCCTCAATTGGCCAAGGTCTCCCTCCACTCCACTGCCTTTTGTTGCAAACCTTTTTCAAGCTTTCAAAGTGCCTTGTGACATTTATCATTGATTGGTGTGTGTCGTTACCAACTCCTACCATATAAAAAGCATATAATCATTAAATTATAACCACCAGTTGTTGGATGTTGACCTACATGTCATGGGACTTTTACACTGCATACTTATGGAGCACAAAAAGTGTTTAATCTTTGCTGTTACTTGTTCATTTCCTTCCCATTGTTTGTTGCGCGAACTATATGTTTAAAAGTCCATTACCTGTTTTTTCTACTGTAGCATTTAGTTTGACAGTTTAATCACCTAAAAGCTTATTGGACTCGGTATTATCTGTAAAAATAATGAGACCTTAAGATGTGATAAGCTTTATTATGAAGGATTTTAATAGATGAAAATGATCAACCCACAGCAGGACTTTGGCAAATGACAGCTTGCTTCCAGTAAAAAAAGAGTGCGCGATTGGATGATACTGATGTCAAAAACGAAGGACCAAGGAAATAAACCAAGGAGATGGATTGTTCCATTGCAAAATACGTCTGATTTTACACTGAAATAGCTCATAAAAGATTAAAAGAGAAATGGGCAGCAAATTAGACATGGATAAATATTGTCAATGCTTGGACGTAATGTTTAACGAGGTGGAGATAATAAACTCAGAGGCTAAAAGTTTTAGGTAAGCGCTAGACCGCAAAATTGGTCCGGTTTTACTTTTTTTTGTAAATAAAAAGCAGGAAAGGTTACTACGCTGCTGTTGGGGAAGAGTGGTAGAACTTTAAGTACAGTCATATCCATAGTAGCGCTTTAACTGCTGTCACCACCACTAACTTTATATTGTAAAAACATCGTACCTAATCATCATACCTTGCTTGCATCTGAAAAAAGTCTAGTTGTGAACATCCTGCAGGAAAAATGCATGAACGAGGCTTGTTTGTCGCATCAAGGACCCCAAGAAGAAATGCCTCAGACCAGGTGCACTTACCTCTCTCCAAAAAAGCCTGATGCTCTGAGATGTTGTGATGACATGCGCAGAGCTGTTCAGATGTCCCAGCAGGTGCAGTGGGCTCAGGAAAAAAACAAACAAAAAAAAACACTGGCACAGTTTCAGAGGTGCACCTGGTGCCATCAGGACAAGGACTGATGGAAGGCACTGGGAATTCTTTTTTCCTCAGATGTTGTTTTAAATCTAATGACTCTAAAGGGAGATGCAGACAGCAGGTTTACTGTGTTGGCTCTTGGCATAAGAACAAGGAGGGAAATGTATTTCATAAATAACACCCACACAAGGGTTTCTGCTGCAGATGGAGGCACGTCTCCAAAATTAGTTGTTTATGTAATGTGTCTGTAAATAATTCACACATAAAAAAGCTTGTGGTGTAATAGATTCTTGCATAATGACTCAGGCTCAGTCCTCACATATGTTGATGTGCATGAACAGATGACACAGATGTGACTTGATGTAGGCCACTAATCAAGATAGAGACAGAAAGTTTGTTTACATGCACTTGACTATTTATTTTTTGTCTCTGTCCATAGAAACACCATATCCTGATTTCAGAAACTGGGATAAGCCCGTATCTGTTTTGAGAAAGAAACTGGGGTACTAAGGCTTGTAAAGAATACGCTGTATATTTATTTCTGACAGCTTCTGGCAAACGGTGCAAAGACGTATTATTGTGCTTTCAAAACTTCAGGCTGTTAGTAACTAAGTAATATTTCAGGAAAATTGTGCAGTTTGTCCAACACTTTAATGTTTAGCACCGCTTGTTATTGTGCCGATCTCTGCTGCTCCTATAGACTGCTTTTTAAAGACTGAAGGATGCCATTTTCTTTATATACTGTTGTTTTTTTTAGAAAGCTCCATCTGTGCTGTAACAGTGACAGTTCACTCCAGTCAAAGGTCAGGACAGATTCATCGGTTCACCTTTACATGCATGTCAATAGATAAAATAGTGTTGTATTTATCTATTTTGGTACATGAAATTCTTGAGATGAAAACAAGTACCTCTCCAATCCTACTCATCAGTCTGTCCAATACAGGTTTACTCTTGTTATGAACAAACTTAACATGTAGAAATCTTTCACAAATGGAAGCAGAAAGAAGCCTGAAAATGACATAGCACTTGGAATAAATACATTGACTGGAGCTGAGGTGATAATAAGAGCAGCAGGAGCTAAAATATTCAAACCCATTTTGAGTACATGAGTGTTTAAAACTCTGTGCCAGTTTTAGTTTTATCTCTACTAACAAGAGAGACGATGCTGAGCTTTACGGAAATCAGAAAAAGTAAACTGTCAATACTTTCTGCACAAAATGTTTTCTGGGGTCTATTCTGTTTCCACTCCTCCAATTAGCTCCTAACAGACAACAGAGCAGAGCTTATTGACTGTCCCTGTGGAAATCTGAGCGCCTCAGCAACCTCTCTGATTGGCTCAAAACAGCCGACAGCCGACAGGGGAAGTCAACCCAGTTAACTTACTGTGAAGACATGCTGGAATTTTTTTTTTCAAGCCCTCAAGGCTCCTGTACAAACTCATGTGAAATTCTGGGACATGGGTTCAGTGTTTTTTAGAGCAGTTGTTCTCAACATCAACAATGACATGAATGGAGAAGGTTGTCGTAATTCGAAACATTTTGTGTGAAAGTTTAGTCTTTTTCAGTGTTGGCCTAGCAAGAAACTAGCAAGAGAGTGGGGGAACGAAACAACTTTGGAAAACATAGAAAAGTAAGAGGAAGTTAGTAAACATGAATAAGTAAGTATCTGAGAAAACCAAGATCTGTTGTCAGGATGATGGCAGTGGCACCAAGACCATTTTGTATCCCAAGAGAGTTCTCACTTGTCGTGTCTATACAGAACAACCTGGATGTCCCCTGCATTTGGCTTTTTGGCCTTTATTGATTGTGTATAGTAGCTGGACAGGAAATGGGATGAATTAGAGTGGGGACTGATATTGGGCAAGTGACCCGACCGAGACTTGAGCCCAGGTCTCCCGCTTGCTGGGCATGTGCTGTACCTGAAGTGCCATTCAGCTAAAGTAAGTGCTTTTCTGGAGATAGCCACAGCAAAGTAGTTTGCATGAGTAGCTTGCCAAGTTTTTACCCCAGATGCCCTTGCTGACACAAACTTCTCCATTTACCTGACTCCATTTACCCAGGGTATTCAAACCCCCAATCTAGCTTTTGACAATGACAACAGGTGAGTTAAATAAGTTGACACTCATAAAAACGCAAAAAAAAAAAAATGACCAAGAACACAGCACAAAAAATAAACACAATGAAACAACACCAACACAAACAATTAAGCTGCAACACATTCAAAAATACAACAAAATATCCACAACACAAGCATGAGACAACACGTGTACTTGTCTGTTGTGGTAAAGAAGGTGTTGAGCCACATTTCCTGGTCTATTTATGTTCCCGTTACTGTCATGACCCCGTTGCAGAAAAGCAAAAGAAGATAGATGGATGGATGGCCAAACGAGAGAAAGTCTGAATGAAAAGTACTGCATTTGTCCCAGGATCTTTGCATTCAGGGACCACTGCGAAATTATTCAGGGGTCACAGAGGGTCAGGGTATAAGACATTACAGATCCGAGAGACTGTCCGACTTCAGCAGACTGTGAAATGGAATATGTTGTGTGTGCCTTTTGTGTTTGCACCAAGGCAAGGCTTTATTGTATTGGACATTTGGAGGCAGTCTGCTGAGGGACAGACTACCCAAACGTGTCACTTCCTGTCAATTAAAGTGGCAGCCATTTCTGCAGGACTTTAGTCCGAGCAGACCTTTGCGGTTCACATGCCATATCAAAGCAAAGTTCTCGGTGCACAACTCAATAGCTTTCGGCAGAACAGTGAGTGAATGTAACAGCAGGCATTCCGTGTTTGAACAACGGCGTTAATGATCAATTCAAGGGAATCACTACGAAACAAGTTTCTAAGTATTCTCTTTACAGACACACTTTTGTTTGTTTTGTTTTTTTCAATTAACTTTTTCTGGGCTGTACAGAGTGCTGCTTGGCTCCCCTTGGGTTTCTATGTAATCTCTTTCTTCCAGTCTGCCACACTCACTCTCTGCACCAACAGCTGCACATTCATCCATGTACAACTGCAAACTCCACATACATGGCCATCTATGCCACCAGTCCCTTTGATAAGCCCCCCAGTCCTTTGATGAATAAATTAGCCCCAAGTACATTATGCCACAGTGACACCCAGAAAAAGCCAGTGATGGATAGAGTAGAAGAAGAGAGAAGAAATGAGGACACAGTGAGAAATGGGGAAGGTGTGAGTTTTTGGAGGTGGATGTAGTGTTCAGTGCCACTGGGGAGAGTATATTATGCGGCGCTAGATGGATTTATCCGGCTTTAAAGCAAACCCATGTGCTATTTGTTAAGTTTGTTAATGTGTCATCATATTGTGCAGTGTACAAACATATGATTCATTATTAGTAGGTATATTTTTTGTCCTAGTCTGACATCTGTGAAAATCTTCTGCATAGATTTTCTTCTTTGGTACCTTTATCCTTTGGCAAGTGCCGTTAGCATCACCTGGTCGCAGGGAAATAAAGCGTCGTGACATTCTCATCCATCACGGAGTAAGAACAGCCTCGTAAACGTGAGCTCCAGGCTTTCCTCACAGCAGCAACGTTACCCCCGAGTGCATTGATTACCCACTAATAATACACAGCCGATGGCCTGAAGGATTGAATGGATCTATTCTCTCAAGACTATTGTCTGACATCGGAGTCATAACTCAGAGCAGTGCTTAGGGCGTTCTATGTCTGCTGCTGTAAAAGGTGAACTCAGAGAACTCAGATGTGGAGGCCTCACTTGCGTAGCGCTAACAACGGACGTAACAAACGCTCTTTTGAGTGACTTTTATGCATATGCAAATTGATTGAAATCTCGTAGTTTGCAGCTAAAGAGTGATCACTTAAAGTTAAATCAGTAACGGTAAAGAGAGAGACAATGAAAAGTGTGATAAGCCTCCAAAACTAAAGCAATTGTCATCAACTTTTTCCGTGATACACTTCAATTCAAACTGATTCTATGTTTGATGTCTAATAGCTAAATTCGTAAACATTTTTCTATAGAAGAAATAACAAATGGTCTACATAGTCTGCTGTTATGCCCTGAATAGATCTGTAGACAAGTTAGACAAGTCAGGAGTCTGAAGACATGCCATTGAAGTATCGAGACTCTGGTTGAAGCAGTGGAACAACAGTCACACAACAGAACAGACCCTTTATTAACAACATGGACCATCCCCTGCATTGGGCTTTTAAACAACAGAGAGCAGGCAGTGGTTGGTCTGAGATCAGTGAGCTGCAGGACAGAATGCCATAACTGTTCAATCAATCAGTCTACGGAAGATGAAGTCTGAATCTATTCATTTGAAGAGGCCTAACAACTGGGGATTCATAAAGTTAAATTGAATTTCAACTGTTTTAAAACACTGTTTCTGGTTTTAGTAGCTTTTCAGTTGGCAACATTGATAAAAGACAAAAAAACGGAAAGTCGTGTCCTGTTATTGTCTGTCGTGGGTACCTCTGTGCATTGGAGTTAGTGGGAAGTGGAATATCACAGTCAGTACGTTTACATGCAGGTTGAGAAATTCAAATTATTGCCTTGTTTTTAAACTGCTGTAAACACCTTACTCCTATTGGGGGTTACTTACTCTTTTTAAGAGTCGAACAGCGGCACAGATGAGCAGATAAACAGACGAGAAAAAATAAAGGGCAATGTACAGAAACATACTCTTGACATTTATAGAAATACTATATATATCTTGAGTCACGCTGCTGCTGGATATCCTGTTTGTCTGTTACTTTCCTCTGTCATGTCGTAAAAAGTTTGGGAGAACAAGCAAGTGCTTTCCGGCAGGGACAGTAATGAATGTGTTGGTCTGAGTTTGTTGTGTTTACGTCTATTTAACTCATGAAGTCGATGTGTTACCATTGATATATATTAATAACTCGATGAATCACCCGGGCAAATAACCGGGGTTTATTAGCTTTTAACGCTACAAACAAGTCAGGTTTGACGTCAGCTTCTGTTTTCTTTTTTTAAACAAAGGCTTAATACTGTTAAATGCTAAACTGGTGTCAGGGTAAAGTCTGGTTCAAATTATTGTCGTCTGTTGTAATGTTCTGTCTCAATGGTGCAACAGCATGCAGTCATTTTTCAGACACTGATGACTCACAATAATTTACACATACATTAAGTCTGAAAAAGTTTATGCTCCATTTTCAAACACAGAAAACAACAGAAGTAGTTTCTTCTGCAGTTACAAAAGAACATTTTTATTGATTCCTGTTTTAAAAAGCAGATCACGCTGAAATGTCATTTAGCCTTAACTTCACTTCGGAAGTTGTTTTCTTATCAGGCCCAAATATAGGAAACAAAGAAGAGGAGATGTCCAAGCACAACAGGTGACCCTTAGCTTATAGCCTTTAGCTGCTGTAAAATAAACGCTCATGCGCTCAAGTTTATTAAATCAATCAGACGCCAGATTAAGTGCTCTTCTTAAAGCGTTAATTACTGAGTGGGTGAGTGTTCTCATCTGATGCCTGATTTTCCACTAGTGTTGAAGTATTACAATCAGACACGTTCCTTTATGTTCATCAGAGACAAAGCTCCTGCTGGGTTTGTTGGATGTCACCCTCTTGACTTGGTTTGTATTATGGCTTGTTGACTGGCTTGTAGAATCTAGTCAGTATTTAATTTTTCTCATACCAAAATATGACAGAGAAATTGTTCTAACCTCCAGGTTTAACTGTAATAAAATGGCAGTAAAATACTGACCCCTTTTACCGTTCATAACATACTGTCCCCTATTTAAATATTGAAAGTGCTTTCCCTGCTAAAGGTTTTCAGGGTTAGGAGCACTGTGGGGCCAAATTTGGTACGGATCTATCTTAACAAAAGGCGAGTGGTGCACCATGTCGACGTCAAAAGAGTTATTTTTTATTTAAGCCTTTGTGGAGCAATGCATTCTGTTGCACTTTCATGCAAAGAATAACACTGTAAATTTTATTAAAGTGAGAGATTTAAACACTTTTCAAGATGGGTGCCTCATGTGCTGACTGCAGAAGTACAAAGAAGAAAAAACATAAGAAATTACAACTATGCAGTTTTCCGAATTGTGCTCATAAAACAGACTTTTTAGTGTTTTTCAACTTTTTTTACTGCAAGTTAATTTTGAAAAATGCATCAGATATACTTTTTATTTTCAAAGTCAGCTTCCTATCTGTCTGATCTGCTTTTTGAGGCATGACGTGGAGTGCATACAAAAAATAGACGAGTGACCTATTGTTTGCTCAGAGAGACACTTCTGGGTCACTGCTGAGTCACACTCCTGCAGCTGCGACCCGTGTAAGTCGACTCATTCATTAAACTGACACACGTATGCAACACGCACTCAGGGTAAATATAGGGTCCATACAATAAAAAAAAGCTGATCTTTTCTAAAATAGACATTAGTAGGAGCTACTTTTCCATTAAAACAGTGCAGGTTTCCACTTTCAAAAGCTCTAAAGCCTTTTCAAAAATTTGTACTGCACTGCTTTGATAACTTTTTGCCCTTTGGTTCCATTGAGTGATTTGAAGAGTAATAACCTTCACTTGAGAAAAAAAACAAACAAGCAAATGGAAGAACATAAAACTGTTTTTTTTTTTCTAAACAGTAAATCATGTCACTCTTTATTAAACACCATCTGTTTCTATTTTTAGATCAAGTCAGTGTTGTGTAGCTCTCACTTTGTGAAACTGTCTACACTACATTAAACACAAGCAGAACTTGCGACATTAAATAGTTACTACTCAAACTCTAGGAAGCTGGTCCAGCTCTTGGAAGTAAATGTTCTGAAAGCTGGGAATAAACCAGTCTATTAATGTAGATAATGTAGACTGGCAACACATGCAAGTTTTAAAAGTCAGCTTCATATACAGTTTATATCTCATTAGGAACACTTTTGTTGCACTTGTTTGGAAAAAAAAAAACAAACACAATCACAATGCAGAGGTTACCAGTCCAAAACGTGCCATACTGACCCGACCTGTACCATATCATTTTGTGGAAACAATGCTTTTTAGTGCCAAGAACCTATTTGGATATGGCCCCTATTGAGTGACTGACTCAAAGCATTCAATACTGATTTAATAATTCCAATGAAGTCTGCGGTTTGTCTGGGTTAACTTCTTCTTTCATACCCGCTGGCCTCTTTGGCCTCTGCTTTCTACACATTTGTGTATTCTGCTTAATTGTCTCTGTTTATACTTGGTGTCGCGCCACTTTTTTAATTCAACCCCTTTGTAATTCCTACCTTTTTGCTGCTGTTATATCAAATCAAACACCCCCGCCAGTCTCCATCATTCTTCAGTCACTCCACTTTTTTCCCCGCTCTCTGAGAAACAAATTGTATTTTAGAAATGTTAATTAGCATGCCATGGTCTGGGAGATAAGAGTAATGGCGTACATGGGGCGCCGCTGAAGACAAATTCATTACCAGCCCAGACACCTGCGAGATTATAAACAAGCAAACACTGATAATGTGCCCGTTTGCCTGTCGTCTTAATAGAAAAGTTTGCAAATGGAATTTTAAAGGAAAATGCCAAAAGAAAAGCTCGCAGATAGTTTTGATAATCTCCCATCAATTACAGACCACATTGGAGTCCAATTACTTATTTAATAGTCTAATTCAGGCTATAATTGATGACACCACAAGCAGCAATTAGTTACACAAGTTACGCAACATCTCACTGCTTTTAGAGTGTAGCAAGAAAGAACTCTGACAAGTACGTTGAAAATAAATATTTAAAGGCCCAAAATGAGAACATATATAAAAAAGGAAAACTTAAATGACTTTATTAAATAACAAAAGGTTCATATAAACAACAAAAAATGTTTTAAAATAGAAAAATAAAAAACAAAAAATGTCTGTTAATTATAAAGATGCATTGATGATTTTTTTTTATTTATTTTTTTCACATTTCCATTGTGTACCAGAAACATACACTCATTAAGTTGTGCGGTGCCTTTAAATCCCATTAGTGCCTGAGTGTATAGTATTGGAAGTTAATTTTCACAGCAAAAGAAGTGTCGACCACAAAGCCCTTCAAACCCTCAATATTTTGTTCCGAAGTCAGATGCCTTGTTCTTTAGTCTCAGAAAGGTTTGTGCAAAGTTTCCAGTGAGGCAGTGAGGGGAAAGGAAGATTAGCTTAAGTGAATGATTTCCGGTGAAATTAAGAGCTGAATGTTTATTATTCCTTGTTTTTCACACAGAACCTCCCAGCTTTAGTATCTTGTAAAAGGGTGATGATGACGTGATTTTAAGAATAAGAGGAGGAAGGCCTTTTCTGTAGCAATCCTTTTTGGTTTGTCGTACAACTATGAAATCACAGTGGCTGTTTTCCTTAAAAAGGCGTCTCTGAACCTTTATGCAGCACCAGTTAATGCCAGCTCAACATCATACCGTGTTTTTTAGTTTTTTTTCCCCAACCATTCTTGTGTTTTCTGAAAAGTCATGACGCTGTTGGCCCAAGGTGTAGCCCAATGTATAATTTGTGAATCTACGTAATCCCAGCTGAAAGGATCAAGGCAGCGCTGCCATGTTTGATCTCGTGGCTCCAGGCTGCTCCGTGAATGAGGCGTGTGATTCATTATTTCAAAATGGGTGTTAAACTCTATTTTAGGCGATCTCTTTATGTCATTGGCTGGGCTCAAAGACATGACGTGTACAGCGTTCTTCTGGCTTCTTCAAATAAAAGAATCGGTTCTTTACTAAGACAACGCTGTGACATGTGTGGCCTTCAAAGCCTCAACTCCTTTTAGTGGGACAGTGTGTTCTTTCAGCTAAGCTCACACAAGAAAGAAAAATCCAGCAAAAACATAATATAGAAGGCCGTTGAAAGCTAGAATTAATCTAAATTAGACTTTTAGCCCTGAAAAGTAGATAAGGCATGGTTTGTTTACAAAATCCTGTATATTATGCCTTTAAAGAGGAACATACAGTGCACTGCTTAAAGCTTATTATAGAGGTTTTAGAGTGAGGCACAGTAATTGGCTGTTCCCCCGCTGAAACTTCTAAACCGCCATTCTTCTGCTTCATTTCCGATGCAGTGTGACTAATTGCCGGTAATGAGTGTGCATGTTCCCACGTCAGTATTTGCACAACATTCTGCATTGCATTAATTCTCAATATCGTTGATGCAACACTTATGAATATTTATTAATGTTTCGTTTAATGTCTCTTGTTGGCAATTTGCACATGAAAAATGTTGTTTTGTTAAAGCACCAGCCATGCCATCTTGAAGCTGAAGGTATATGTTATTACAAAAATGGTGGTTTGTAGTTTATGGACAATTTAAATCAAAACTTTAACTTTTTACAATAAAATATTTAGAAGTTTTAAAAGTCAGTAAACTAAAGCCTCGCGGACCTCACTATTTATACTATTTTGTACATTACACAGTGTATTGTGGATACATTTAGGTTACCATTTTACGTTTTGCAACATGAAACACACAATATAGCCAAACATAATTAAGTACTCAAACACAACTTTGGGTATGTGTTTGAGGTAGAAACAACATTATAACATGGTTAAAAACTCAGAAAAGTCAATTTAGCATAATATAAGACCTTTAAGTGTGAGTCCTGCAACCAACTGGTCATTGCTCTTGGTGTACTCTGCCTAAGGCCCAAAATTGCTGGGATAGTCTCCAGCAGAGAAGCAGTAAAACCATCTGAAGCAAGCCTTACATTACTGGTCAATCTAATCTTACTGGTCCACCATCCACTGTCTGCAGTGAATTTCAACATCAAACTTCTCCATTGCAGTATTTGTAGTGCGAGCTGCTGCGCTGTGACCTTTGCGCCCTCAAGACTGAGAAATCTTTGGTTCGCAGCAATAATTACCAGCCAAGGAAGTGCTCTGAATGTCAAGGCTCAGCACCAAATCAAATATTCATCACTGCAGTCATAGCATTCTAATTGTATTCCAATAAACCGCTCTTTAGCAGGAATACCATTTCTGCAATTCGGAATAATCTTTAGACCTCTGCTTTGTAATGAATTTCTTTTATCAATCCCAACACAGGTTCTCCCCCGCTCTCCTAATGAATAAATAGACTGGGATTATCAGCTCACTTGTAGTCCACCCACATTTTGTATTTGAATCTCTTTGTGTTGGCAATTTGCCCGCACATAGCTCCTCTTGATAATGCTGAACCAATTAAATGGATACAAATTGTTGCTTTTGGGGAAGTGTCATGGATGCCGTGCGGTCAAAGCAATGCATTACAAGTGGAACAGAGATTGGCTTTTGTCTGCATGCATGCAAATACAAAACAGCTGGATAATTCATTTTTTATCATCTGTTGTTGGTTGCAGTCAAGCGGCAACCTCCGGGCTCTAGTGTGAAGCCTTTAGTGCTACAGGAATTTTATTATTAAGCTTTTACTTTGGAAGCAGGCTGAGGTTATGGATGGGATGTACCCCCAGGAGTTTGCTGCTGAAAGTTGAAATAAAAAACAGAACAGTTGTTGTATGTGATTATTGCAAGGTGTTTATTCTGTGTCATCAGAGGACACAATAGGAAACTTCTCATATCCTTCTGGCTCCTGGCAATTCATTTTTTTTCTTTGTTGGGGACATGATATTTTGGCTTGCATACATGTGACTTTGTTGAGTGTTGGATCTTAAAGTAGACACAAAATGTATATCTTATTGACAAAAGAATCTCAGAGATGACATTCATAATTCTTTCGTGTTATATTATATTTGGATTGTTTTTTTTTTTTATCTCTGCAATATAAAGCTTTGATGAAGTTTAAGGTTAATTTTATAGTTATTATCATCTAAAAACAGCTTCATCTAAAGAGATTTTTTCAGTCTCCTCTGTAGTGCACTCAGGACTATGTTTGTAGTTCAGAGATCCATCACAGAATCAAAAATCAAACATTTGAAGGGAAAAAAAAGTCATTTCACAAACATACATTTATCTTTCTTTTATTTTTTTCTGTAAAATGTACCTGCTGTTTTCATGTCTCCAAAAAGAATTTTGCATGAAAGAACCTTCAGGATGAAACTTACGGTGTAACAAAAATTTATATACAAAAATTCCCCAACAAATAAAACTCGAAAATCAACTCATTAAATTTGACAAGGTCCTATTATTATTTATTGGAAATGTTTTAAAGTCCCACTGTGCTCTTAAAAGTGACATATTGTATTTTTCATTAGAACGCGTTTTTTGTTTGTTTTATAGGTGAGCTTTTCTGGCCCCCCAAAATAATACGTTTTGATTTCTTTTTCTTTGCAGTCTTTGAAGCTCTAAAACACTTAATTTACATGACAATAATAAAAATGAGAAACCCCCCACCCCTTGTACATTGTGCTTTATAAACCCTTCTACAAACGCATGCATGTTGATCAGGGAAGTAGAGGTCTTTTCGATTTATTTTAATAAGGGAGCAAATTTAAACCAGTAAATAACAGGTAAATAACACAACAACAAACTTTTGTGTATGGTTGATGAGGTTGAGGTTGGTTGATTGGTTTATGTGCAAAACTACAGAAGACATTAGCAAAGAATTGATTTCCCCATTTGTAACCATGCTGGTATAATACAAGATTTTTGCATTCAGGCCACAGAATACCAAATTGTCTACCCACTCACTAACAGCACACGTATCCAGCCAGTTGTTAATGTTCTCTCCCAGAGCTCTGAAACTTAACACACTTAACTGAGTTCAATCGCCATTTGCCAAAACCATCTTGTTTATGCACAATTTGCAGTCTTTGGTGCTAAACAAAATGTATTCCAGGCTGTGGTTTTGATTGTGTGTATTATTATGCAAAGGAGCTGTAATAAAACAATTTGCACAAGGCTATGTTAATCCAGTTTGTTGGTCCACTGGGAATGGTGAGCCGTCGCTGGTTTGGCCACAAGGTTGGGAGGTTGGAGTTTGCCACTAGCTCTGGTTGTAGCTGAAGGAAGAAGCAGAGAGGAATCCAATAATGAGTCACACACAAATGAACCGAACCATATAGAAAACCCTGGGAGACTCCTGCAGCGAAATGAGTTCTTTGCCAGATCTGTAAGTACAACTCCAGAAGCCTCAGGAGGATGTGAACTACCGACCATTTTAATCATAACAGATGAACCTTAAAAAGTCAGTTAAATTCACTCGGCTGGGGTCACGGTAGATTAACCCGGTGGACTGTAGCATCTGGCTTTGTGCTCTTTACTTGTTCCATGTTGAGTCTGTGGAGGAGGTCGAGGCTGGGTTAAGTCTCTATGCTGTTTGAGCCTGAAGCCAGAGAAACAGATGCACTAGCCGGCAGTTCAATAATTAAACTTGTGTTTTTGTATGTTTTAGTAAAAAACCAAAAGATCCGTGACGTCATCAAGGCTTTGATATCAAGGACTTAAACTTGTGATGTTCCAACGAAAACAGACATGCCCTGACCCTAAAACTAATTAAACCCTAAAAAAGTGTTCATAACTCAATAACATCAATCTTTACATATGTTTTACACTGTTTAAAACCTGTATTTCTTCAAGATATAACCCCAGCAGCTGTCTCCACAACCTCCTGTGTCAATTTGTGCAGGATCATAACCATGTTTGAACTAGAACTACAAAACACTCCAATCGTAAATCATACATAGACTTTTTTTCTTTCACTCCACCACATCATACGCTCACTTTCAGATGTGTTTTGATTTTTGTTTTGATCTTGGTGCAGACTTTCAGGTGTGAAAAGTACATGTCTACAGTCAAGAACGGCTTTTTAATTTTCTGTAAGTTATAGCTGTTTGGGTGTATATTTGTTAAAATGGATGGAACTTTAATGGGTTAATTAGCTAATAGCATATCATAAAAAAACAAACCAAAAAAAAAAAAACCTTAAATCTGTGTCTAGTCTTTATTATTACAGATTTTGACTGTTTTTGTTTTTTGTTTTTTTTGTTGTTTTTTGCTTGCCATGTATGATATAGTTAAAAGGAGCTAAAAGGAACCAGGAACTAAAGAGGGATAGCGCCGATTGGAACAATTTATCATCAGAACAAGCTTTAAACTTTGTATGAAAAAAGTGAACTATTGATCTAGAAGTGGTGAGCTAAGTATGCTTTCCATGCAACAAATTATCTTTTCTGAAGATAAGAAGGTAAGGTAAACACTTTACATAATAGCAATGGATGCTTGAAGCCGTTATCTTGTAAAAGGTTTGACAAGGACATGTTTGAAAAATTAAAAAGCTTGTATTGTAAGTTAATATATGCACATAAAACTATTCATATGCTCACCAGACAAACAGATGCATGATGGCTGGGTTCGGTGAGGTGGTCGAGCTGAGTGACAGTACAGGAGCTAATGCTGTCGTTGGAGGTTGGTGTAAAAAGGTTAAGGATGGCAGCTTTAACCTTTTTACAGACTCCAGAAACAACAATGTACTGTACTTCTTTTCAGGAGCCTTGGGTGCACTATTATTAAAAGCATATTTTGGTAGATTAATTGTTTACCGCATGTGGCAAAGTGCCTGGGTTAGGGATCCACTTGCTTGACCTAAGTAGATATTGCTAGAATTGAATTTTGGTTATTTTGGTTGACCTCAGATGATTTCAAACCATAATTATTTTTGTTTTAACATGTAAAAATATATGAAACAATAAATAAATTCACATAACCCCCTAGTCCTGGTCTGATCTGTATGTGGTTCTGGGTCTAGTCTCAGTGTGGTCAGGGTCTTTTTTTTTGTCGTTCTGGCCTGGTCCTGGCCTCGGCTTGGTCTTGGTCTGTTCCTCGTCTTGGCTTGGTCTTGGTCTTTTCTCAGTCTTGTTTTAGGCTGGTCTTGATCTTGGTCCTGGTCTTGGTATGGTACAGGTAAAATCCTAATTTTGGCCTGGGATTGGTCTCAGTCATTCTGTGTTGGTCTGGTCTTGTTTTTTTTTTTTTGTTGTTTTTTTGTCGTTCTGGGTCTAATCCTGGCCTCGGCTTGGTCTTGGTCTGGTCCTCGGCTTGGCCTGGTCTTGGTCTGGTCTTGAACTTAGTCAGGTCTTGGTCTGGTCTTGTTCTGGTTTCTGTCCGGGACTGGTCTTTTTCTGGTTTTGAGTCTGGATTTGGTCCCAGTCTTGGTCTGGTATCGGTCTTGTATTAGTCTGGTCTTGATCTTGGTCAGGTCTTGGTCTGGTCTCAGTCTGGGACAAGTCTTTTTTTAGGTTATGGATTTGGTCCTAGCCTTGGTCTGGTGTTGGTCTTGGTCTGGTCTTGGTTAGGTCTTGGTCTTGGTCTGGCACTGTTCTTTTTCTAGTTTTAGGTCTGACTTAAACATGCTATCCCTGCACCTATGCTACATATGCACTGATGCTAACTAATGAATGCACATGCAGCACACTTCTAATTTTATTTTTTATTTTCAAAATGCACTTTTTCCAGACAGACTGCTCATATACAACCCACACAAACAGCGAGCTACTGCAGGTAATACAATAATTCTAAAAAAGTACAACATACATCAAAAATCAGGGTTTATCACTTAAAGTAAGCCTTGTTGCAGGAGGGGTATTCACAGTAAGCTTTAGTTTGGGGCTAAAGAGTCATTTAGAGGCTGTTTAGAATTCAGCTCCAGTTTTGTCTCGATGTCTGTGCAGCCATGTGGCTTTCAACACCACTGACAGCCTGAGGACATGGCTCGGCGCAAAATGAACTCATGGCACTTTATCCGAAAAAATACACCTGCGAGCAAAGGTCTGGGCTGTTCAAGTCTGCTCAACGGCACTCCTCAACATGCATCAAATGACCCACAGATTTAAAAGAGAAGAAGACATAAAAGACAGTAGGAGAATAAAGGGTTTGAGAAGAAGGGTGCCTGCACAGACAGAATGGAGAATGACTTAGCACATGTACGCGCGAGCATGAAATATGAACGAGTAAGCATATATGAAGGGGAGGAGGAAGCTGAACGTGGATTTGTGCTTACATTTATAACCGAGCGGGAAGCGGCGGCAGAAATGTTGGGTTTCCGCTCGGCTTCACCGCTGCATTCACAGTCCAGTCACCTCCGCGGCCCGTCCTATCCATCACCTCGGCTCTTATCGTCATAATTGTTTCCTGAGTAGAAAGTGGAACGGGAGCCGGAGTCACTTGCTTCATTTCTCACACTCACTCTGCGACTTTGATGATAAGAGTTTTCTTCATAAACTTGCATCTTGTGAAAGAGTTCAAAGAATAGAAAGACCAAAATTGTGACAATATTTGTACATTTTTTATTGTATGATTATTTGAAGTTGAGTTATGAACTTATTTCGTCAAGGGAAGTGGAAAGTGCAAGCTGCGTTGAGCTTAGAATTTGATCCAAAAGCTGATTTATGGAAATTAGCAACAAGAGAGCTACGTACTGTGGTCCATCTCCTCTAGCAGTGACAGCAGATCGATGAACTATAACATTAACTCTAAAGTTTTCCACTAGAGCTATAAACTCGCTGAGATCTGATTTAGATATTTTTGCACTGAGGTTTTCTTGGTGATGCAGTGGAGTTTCTTGATGGAGTAGACGACTATTTCCTCAGTTAACCTGATGGCTCCTCTCTGCTTCCTGACCATATCTTGCATTGGTCTTCAGCAGCGCAGTTCTCCAACAGTTGGATTACAATATCTTGCCAAATGTAGGATGTCATTACGTCCACGCTCTCGTTTTATGGATTTGAATTGACAGTATTTATTGGAGTTTTACGTTGCCTCTTTTATCTGTAGATTTCTTTTCAAATACACTTTATCGGCAGCTATTAAACTTCGTGGAACCTCATTTGATGAGCCGGTGTTGACCAATCAGAGTGCTTGTTTTTGAGCATGTGATTGGCCAAGGTTTTCCATTCCTAAATAGCGGTTCTCATCTGTTAAAAGCCCTTATGATAAACGATAGATAGCATCATTTTTTCATGTTTTTGTTTTGTTTTTTGTGAATACTTTAACAATTTACTGTTTGGAGTTTAAATCATTTTTCCCAACTAGAAGAAAAAATGTCAGGTACAGGTACTACTTGCCTCTCCACAGTTCTTGCTGAAACAGGAACGTTCCATTTTCTTGATTCGATAGTTCCTTGATTTGGTTAGCCTTCAAAAAGAACATCTGAGTGAGTGAGAAAAATACTTTAATCTATTCACTATCCGTGAACGGCCTCCCAAGTTTAACAAAGCAGTTAGTGAAGTGATCACTATCTTCTAGTGATGAAGACTTTAATAATGGTGGCTTGTGTCCCATACCTTAATACAGCACCTTAAATGAACAGTTTTATAGCATATGTCCAGTGATGCAGCTCTCTTACCCTTATGTAATGTGGGTTCCTCTTTGAAAATAGTAGCCTGTGGCAGTGAATATACGGTGTACCAACTATGAGCCTGTTTACATGACCATAATAATTCAATAACTGGGAGTAATCTGATAATTGTAAAAATTAGATCTGACACATTTAAATGCATTTCAGAAACAAAACAAAACTGGTTTACATGTTTCAGTCCATAATTGGATTTCTTTTCAGTACATAAGTACATTGTGACGTAAGACACAAACTTCCTTCCTGTAATTTTCAAAACATTTGGTCTAGTCTTGCTGAACATGGTGACGCCTGCGGTCTAAGCATTAGCATTAGGGAGTTTATAGATCTGCAAAAAAGGCTACACACTGCTGTTGTCCTTCGTTTATGCGCCATTTTCGACACTTCCGTTTCCTGCCATTTTTTGTTTTACACATGCACAGATGAAAAAGAACAAAATAAATCAGATAAATGAGTTTACATGCACAGAGATATCAGAGTATCGGGGAGAAATCAAGGTGTGTTAAACTGATTTAGATAACTGCCATTATCAGATAAAGGAAATCAGATTTTGCTGTTTACATGATCACCTGAATAATCCGCTTTTTAGTGTGCATGTAAACGGGCTGAATGACACTCCTGCTTAAGTTCCCAACACCTGCTGTAGTGCATTGTCTGCTCATTTGTCCACCAGCTTTGTGTTTTTAACAGTTAATTAAGTGTCACATAGTCCTATTCCCATTCCCGGCCCTTGGGACTAACTCCTGACATGTAAAAATGCAAATCCTGTGGACATTCTCCACACTTTTTGTGCATGTGTGAAAGAACGGGTCAAGAGAAAGTTGAGAGGTCAGTCACTTGACATCCTCAGAAAGGGTTTGTTCAGTGCTTGTACTCATTAGTAAACCTCATCTTGGCTATATGTGTATTCAAAGTTATTCACCGCATAACCTTACAAACAGACACCAACAACACGTTCACACTTCTTCTCCAGAGGATCTGTTGACATTATTCTAACATTATGCTAATTTGGAGGTGGCACTGGTCAACTCTCAACTATCCTCTGGTTCAGATGAAGTCAGTATAAGATCCAGAGCATACGTGTGGAAAGTGCTGTCGAGCAGTTCTGATGGCAGACTGTCCTAAGTGTCTGCATTAATAACGGTAAACGCCTCATCACCTGGAGATGGTCCTTGTCTCTTGGCTCTGTGACACGTCTGAGGTACTGTGAGGATATAAGGTGAAGAGGTGCCTTCGGGGGCTGCCACAGGAGCCAGCCATGCAGAACTGACATCCCCTCATCCCCCTCCGCCCGGCTCTGTACTCTCCAACATGCCGCACGTCAAGTCTGTGTGAATCACCACCTACTCACGACCTCATCCGTTTGCATCAAATTGACTAAAATAGCTGTATATTAGCTCCCTTGAACAGACTATTTGGGCTAAATGCAGAGTTCTAATCATAGACCTCTGGAGCGCACACATTTTTATTTATGAGCCTGTATCTGAATATATAAAGTGGGTATGGCTATTAGTGGTATTTCTGTTGTTTATAAGGGTACGAGTGAACCAAAAGAAGGATACCATACCGCAAAAAGGTGGAAAACATGATAACTTAGGCTAAAAATAGTTAGCTATAACGATTTTCCCTAATAGAGCTTGACACTTGAGAAAAGTGTTTAAAGTAAGTGTTGTGACTGCTCTGGTGTTGTTAACATAATGGGAAAATGACAACATCCGCTTAAGTTTAAGAGTTGAAAAGTTATTTAATGGAAGAAAATCTTGCCTGTGCTTTAAATGGATGCTTCAGTCTTACATTTAGCTCAAGACTGATTGTTGGAATTAGTGCACATTATGTCTTAAGGTCTTCATTAACTTGTCTCAGACATAGAAGCGCCACAGATTCCACCATAGACTGTATTTACTTCTTTCATTTAGAGGCTTTTAGACCAGCCCTGTTTGGTCTGGACTTTCAGACATTTTATACAGCTGCTGTTGGGTACACTACATACTAAATACCTTTGATTTGGTTTGACGGCTTTGCGTTCCCTTTTAAACGACACCAGCATTCACTTGGACTTCTTTTTGAGTTGAATATACATGGAATAAGTGTCTGGAAAGTTATGTGCATACTTCAAGTGCATCTGTTGTCATTCATGTTTGTTTTTGATAATGACTGAACAAAAATAAAATGTTGGAAAAATTAAAGTTTGGTAATGGTTGTAATGAAAGTTTGTATTTTCTGTTGTTCTTCACATCTTAAGACTACATTTTGATGATAGAAAAGCTTAAAATGCACTATTATCTTCTTGTTTTTTAGGTCACAGACAGAGAGGCCTCAGGGATTTCACAGTGCTGACTATATTTACCTTAAAATGCTGGAACAGTGCCCCATCTTTGGGTAAAATGCTTATAAAAAACCAATGAACATCCACTAAGAATAAAATTCAGGATTTCAAAACATGTTTATCTCAGTTTTGATTTGAGTGATTGCCAAACAGGGAGGGCCTACAAGCATAGCAACAAAATAAAAATAGATCACAATATCACATTTGTAGATGCTGAGTGACCGATAGTCAACACTTTGAAAATCCCCAAGGCCTCTCTGTAAGAAATTCATAAGAGTGGATCGCTCTAAGAGGTTAATTTATTAAACATCAATTTACACTTTATGTAAAATGTAAATCTGGGCGCCTCTCATGAGCTTTGTGAAGTGCAGAAGTGACGTTAATGAATGTTGGTGGAATGGTGCGGGAAGAGCCTGCCACAGAGGGGTTCTGTTAATGTTGCATGGTGTTACATTGCTCCGCTTGGTGACATTTGGACTGTGCAGCAATCTCTAGTGAGGCACAGCACTGGAAATACTGTCAGGGTTGATTCGTGCATTTGCCCAACTCAAGTCAAGGCTGTTCTAGTTTGGCGACATGACACTAGAATGCAGTTTTATTAATATTAATAACTAAAACTGCATTCTTCATAAAAAGTTCATTCTTCAAGTGGAGGAGTTCAAGTATCTTGGAGTCTTGTTCTTGAGTGAAGGACGGATGGAATGGGAGACGACTGAGAGATCGGTGCAGCTTCGGTTCATGTTTTCAATTCAATTTTCTTTCTTTAGCCCAGTATCACAATAACAGTTGCCTGAAAGGGCTGAACAAAAACAGTGGACATTAACTATGCAAACAGGATGAACTACACAACATCCCTTAGCTGCTCCTAGACCCTCCATCAGCGTAAGGAAAAACTACAGGGAAAAAGAGAAACCTCAGGGAGAACCACAGAAGGAGGGATCCACTCCCAGAACAGCCGGGCAGATAGATGTGTCCAGGACAGTCATTCATAAATAGTCCATCATATGTAATGAACTGTAATGCAAAGGAATGAAAAATTGATATGGATATAGCCCATGGAAATATCATCAGGAACAGTTCATCCATCGTATGTATCCGTCTGTTGTGGTGAAGAAGGTACTGGTCAATCTATGGTCCTACTCTCACCTATAGTTGTGAGCTGTGGTTCATGACCCAAAGGGGAAGCAGGGTGCTCCCTTAGAAACAGGGTTAGGTCAACTAGGAGAAGCTCAGAGTGGATCTGCTGCTCCTTCACATCAAGAGGAGCAAACTGAGGAGCCAACTGGGAATCTCTGCTTAGACTGTTGCCCTTTGACCCAGCCCCAGATGATGAAGAACTGAGACCATTGCTACAGAACATTACCAAGAGGCTTTACATTCAGCTGCTCTTTTTAGATGAGCATTTATGCTACATCAGCCAAAGGCGTCCATGCTGAGAATGTCAAATAGCACTACATGGAGGAGCCAGATTTAAACAGGGATGATTTTAGGAACTGTGCTTTCTCATCAAAATCTTGGATATTGATCCTAGACAAGATTAGCATACTTGTTTTGCATCATTGTCAAAGCTGCAAAACAGACATTATGCTAAAATGCAGGTTGTTATTTTCGACATAGACCTTATGTTACTAGTTGCTTGCCATATAGTGAGCACAAGTGCTTAAAAGGTTTGTTTAACTAGTCACAGAAAGGTTCAAAGGCATTTTTTCACTTTCACTTAGCATCTGAACACACCTCCATAGTGAGTGAGTGTCAGTAAAATTTTCAGTGTGCCTCAGGAAATATTGTGTTTTCTTTTTATATATATTGTCATGTGCAGATTCCCAAGCTAGTGTGTATTCACATTTTCTGTTGATTTATCTACTTCATCTCCCAAAAAAATATTCATATTTTCTCCAGTAGTTTATCTTTAGTCCAGCCCTCACACACCCTGTGATTTTATTATTTTATCCTGGGCCCGGGCCACTTGTTATAGAAACAAATATAACTGCTGCTACTTTTCACCTCATCTCTCTCTTCTGATTGGATACAAGTGTAAAGTATATAAAACATTGATGAATCGGGTAGACATCATATTTGTAGAAGACTAAATGAATAATTAATAAAACAATATTATCTTTCTATTTAGGACTGTTTCTTGCCCCAGCCTGAAGACAGTCTTGTAACTCTTTGCTGTTGCTGAACCTTGGACGGACTATACCATTTTCCCAACATGATTGCAGTGGGTCATTGCCTCGAGGGCTCGGCGCTTGTAAACAGATTAAATGCACAAACAAGCAATTATTTCCAAATGACTAACCTCCGCACGCAGAATGTAAAAGAAACACCTTCTTGGCCGTTTGTGGGAGGCAATTAATTTTTTGGACATTGGAGACCTTTTCTTTGAAAGGACAGGACATCACTTTGGTTGTTCTTTGTATGGTTACTAAAGTAACTGGTGGTGACAGCCTCCACAGACCTGCCTTCAGGTGAAAGTATGAGGTGGTTTTGGTGCAGCACAATTAAAGGCACAGGTAACCACTGAAGGATTAAGATGCCAACATAATTTTTACTTTTTTTTTACTGTTCAGTGACAAGCCTCTGCAGGCGAATTGATGACCTTCAATAACCTATAGTGAAATTCCCTGCAAACTTCCAATAGTTTACCTGAAATGAATCATTAGGGAAAAAAAGAGCTCAAACTAATTTCTCAGAAAATCTTCGCAGTTTCCCAAATCAAGTCCAAAAGCTCAAAGAGAACATCCCTTGTATTTGCTGGGAAGGCTGTGGTGTGAATGACAGCTGAAAGTCACCACAGTTTACACATATGTAATTTCACATTTACTCTGTTTTACTATTTTTTATGCTTACTTTGTCTGTTTGATTCTAATATTCATAATACTGCCCCAACAAGCCATCAGCCTCTACTTTTGTGTAGGCCGCTAGTCTGACAAAGCAACTGTTATATGTAAACAACATGGCTCTTATGCTCTGATTGGATGAAATTAGTTGGTGAGAGGCGGTTAGTGGCAGTTGGGTCATCAAATCACTGACCAGATATTCATCTGAAAGTACCCAGCTGGTTAGTGTGTAAGCCCAAATGAGAGTCATGTCCAATCATAATCATGCAGTTATTTGAAATCATCTTTTGTCATTATTAGCCCTGTGACTAACTGTTGATTACCGTATTTTCCGGACTATAGAGCGCACCTAAATATAAGCCGCACCCACTAAAATTTAAAAGAAATATATATTTTGTTACGCACCGGACTATAAGCCGCCGATATCCAGGCTGAGAAATAAGATATTCCATTATGAGGGGGTGAGGGTGTAAAAATATTACCGTATTGTGCGTCTTGGGTTGCATGTGCTAAGAATAAAAACTGGCGCTTTCTTGTTTGTACTGACTACCGCTGCCTGTCTCGTTTTTGCACTTCCTGCTAGAGCGCCCCCCTGAGGGCTGAAGAAAAATTCATAGAAAAGCCGCATCTCTGTATAAGCCGCATGGTTCAAAGCGTGGGAAAAAAGTAGCGGCTTATAGTCCGGAAAATACGGTATTCAGGGTTTCCCACCTCACTCGCAAAGTATCTGGGACTGACACAAACCCCAAGACCAGTGATAGAAGACAACTGTTATAAAGTGTGGTCAGTATCTAGTATGGAGAGGTCCTCGAAAATACTGTGTGTGCTACAAGCAACAATGGAGCAATTGAAAAATAGCAGCAGGTGATCTGTTAATGGATATTTTTTTTTATTTTTTATTTTATGTCATAAATACTCAGTAGAAAACAACTTTGGTTTGTTTGATCATTTGCATAATCTACAGAAACTCAAAACTGTAACATGAAAGAAACATACCAAAGTTAAACCACCAATAGACGGAGTGCCTTTGTCCTCCACAAACTTTTGCCGATGCCCTTCCCGTGTGAAACACTTTTCCACTCCCTCCACGACGGTGCGACTGGTGGAAAAGCTGCCTCCCTCCAGCCTCATGAAGCACTCGCCTCGGGGCATTTTGTCAAACTTCTCTCACTTCAAAGTCTCCCCACATCCACCAGAGAGGCCACTTGGGCTTTGGCATCAATTTTAGATCATAAAGTTGGAGAAAATAAAATCTTAACAAAGAACCACCACCAAGAGCCAGCCATGTTTTCATTGCAGATAAAACGTGGGCCTGGTGTGAACTGAGGTTAAAGGATGGGATAAGACGGGGTCAGGTTAAACACTTGAAGGTGAATTTTCAAGAACCAATCAGTGCATGTTTAGCTCCCGAGACCAATTCCTTGTAAAATGTGTGAATTTTATAACACCCTACACTTCAAAGCCTATTGAAATGTCAAATCTGTCTTCTACAAGTCCTGACAATGCACATCTGGGGCCTCATTTAATAGAGTGAGTTGGATTTCTAATAAAAGACACCCAACAGCTAAAACGTGCACATGCCATAAAATTTTCAGATTTATAAAACCATGCAGCAGCCACAAAAGACATGTTCTCAACTATTTTCTACAAACTTACCGTCTTAAATGTCTCCACAAACTGAGTGTAAGGTTGAATTGAGAGGGGTCTGCACCTTCTGCTGGCTAAAAGTTACACAGGGTGGCTGTAAATGATTATACCAGAGAGAAATAAAGTGAAATTAAACTGACTTTTGTAGATTCTTACTTTGGTGTGGAAAGTAGCGTGGTTTCAGCTTCATTTTGAGCATACAAAAGCTTTATAAATAATAGCCCTGGACTTTGTGGACATTTTTTGTAATTTTTGGTAAATTCCATTTTGTTTCCTTCCATTGCCAAAAAAGTTTTTTTCTTTTCAATTGATTTTGCCTCAAACTTGTTTTTCATTGGGGTTGTTTATGGACAACAGTATGTTCCTAAGGGCTACCATCGCTGTTCACATGCTCTGAAAAGGATTATGGACTAAATCGCAGGTTTCATCATTATACAATGTTATTTTGATTTATTGACTTTAATGACTTATGATTTGATACAACTTAAAAAAAAAAAATATGATTGTGATTCTAAAGTGCCCCTAGTGGATGAATGTGAGAGTGAATGGCTGTCTGTCAATGTACGTCTCTAAGTGTCAGCCCTGTGACGAACTGGCCACTGTCCAGGGTGTACCCCGCCTAAGGCCCAAAGCTGCTGGGATAGGCTCCAGCCACCCGCAACCCCACAAATGGGATAAGCGGTAAAAAATGAAAGAATGAATGAATGAATTACCGTATATTCATATTCATAAAGCTTTCACAAGCACTGATGAGGTTCAATCCTGCTTATTCCCACAAAAACTACAGCTTTAGGGTGTACTGGCTCAGGATCTAGAGAAGAGCATCCAATAACTGGAACGTTGACGGTTCAATTCCCTCTCACTCCTGTTCATTCTGTTGTTGTGTCCTTGGGCAAGACACGTCACCCCACCTTGCCTTCAGTACCACAGCACTGGTATATGAATGTCTATGAATGTGTGTGATTGTGGTGGTGAGTTTGATGGTGGTCAGAGGAGGATGTGAGCGCTGTGTGGATGGCAGCCTGTCTCTTTTTCTGCCCTAGGTGTGTGTGTACGAATGGAAACATGATGTAAAGTGCTTTAGGTGCCTGAGAAAGCGCCATTTACCACTTTAGTTGAATGGTGGGTCATTACGTCCCAAATGTTGACCCTTTAAAAAAATAAGACATGGGCCATTACTAAGAACAGGTTTTAGATACCCTACAAACTCAAAAAAGTATGTTTTTCTTTAGGCTTATGCAAAAAAAATTTAAATCCTTGAGTATTTGTTGTCTGTGAAGTTTCTCTGTTATCCAGGACATATTCAAGAAAAGGTTTCAATTTTGATTTGATGACTCACAAGTATCCTTTTGACAGTGAAACAGAGTAGTTTCCTATGTTCCTTTTTGTGACAATTTGAAATCTTGGTAGTAAGCACTTCTGCCTCAGAACAAGAAGGATGAACAATTTTGTATTGGAAACATGACCATTGAAAAGGCCAGCAAGTACTATTGTAAAGCAGTGTATATTATATTTTTGGTCTCCACAGGGTGACAATGTCCCACCAGACAGACCTCGCTAAAAAACACCATATAAAATGACCAAAGGTTACTTAATCACTAATTCTGTACAATGCACTCAATGTGACATTAAGAAAAGCCTGACTGAGAAACGATGTCAGAAATCAATGCGACTCAGCAGCAGAACTGAGCTCCAAATGCTCCGAATCAAAGCTGCGTATTTCTCTGCGGCACAACCTCTGACCTCTCCGGACTAAATATTGATCAAAGCTTATTTGACAATAAAGCCTCCCTGCAGAGACCCACGCAGTCGCACATAAAGGAACGCAATTGAATTTCTCGCTGTCCTTATCAAAATCCTAAACTCGCCGCGAGCCAAGAGTGGCTTATGCCGTACGCGTCCGAAGAAAAATATGATAGAAAAACCTTCATATTTTCGCAGTGGCAAGCCCTTGTCCTGTTGGAATTGCCGAATCAGTCAGAGGTGGGTTTTATGGAAATCATCATTATTACTCACTTCGGGGAGAACACACACCCCCGAGGCCAGTGGACGGCTTTAGAATCAGCTGCTCTGATGACACATGCTATGACAGTTTCTAATATCTTCCCTAAAAGCAGGCCTCATTGAGGAGAGAGTTATTTGTTTTCAGCTCTGAGGCACGTTTCGGAGGGAAGCAAGGTGCAGAATTATGGCTGCATTTTCTAATATTTGAGGACATCTAGTGGTGAGTACGAATATAATTTCATCAAAAGGTTTGGTAAGAATAGTGCAATTGGTGAAATATAGCAGCTTATTGCATTTGTCTATAATGAAAAACCAAACATTTAAACTGCTACAAAACCCAGTCCTGAATATGTTTTCATAAGCCAAAATGTTTGAATCAAGTGCGTTAACTTTTAAATATGAATAATTTATCAACATGTGCATGTGAGGTATTTATTTGTCATACTGTTGTATAATGGAATTGGTGTTTTTTTAAAAATATGTCAAACATGACAAACATTTAAGACACAAGTCTGATTCAAATTGGGTAATTGTTTTGCACTTGAGTGAAATGTCACTTAAATCTGTTTAGTTCTAAGCCCTTGGTACATGTCATGTCAAGAAAATCACATCTGCTTTCTGATAGCCTGGCCAGCCATCCTAATTCCTTTTCTATTCTGTAAGAATTAGTGTGGTCCCTCGCAATCAGAGTTTCACTTCCAGGGGAGCGGGACAAATGGATGGAGATTAAACCAATCACAGAAGAAAAAAGAGAAGACCTGAAGAGAGTAGTTTCACTTCTTCATGAGTTGTCGCACAAAGCCCACCCCGTTTTAGATAAACAATTAGAATTGGTCGACGGTGTTGAGCTCAGGTGGAAGACAGGATCAGTGGGTGAGGTTACAGACCCAGAAAGTCGGTGGGTCTGCCTGGCCATAGGAAACTTGTTCACATACAGTAGGTTCAATCTGTGTACATTCATTCATATAATTCAAGAATGTGTGCACCAGTCACACTATAACATTTCAAACAACACAGCCATTTTGTGTGCTCTTCTGGAGGATCTGCAGGCATTGTTCATGCATGATCCCCATCTACAGCAAGGTGTCCAAACTTTTTTCAAGGAAGGCCAGATTTGAAAATATGACAATGAATATTTGTTTTAGATTTGGAGACTTACAAAACATAAATAACAAGCCCCGACTATTAACGCTGCCAGACAGTTTTTATTTTGTTTTTTTTTTATTTAATGCTTACTATGGGTACTGATGTCTTATCTTATACAGAGTTAAAGTGCATCTGCTTATAACTTTGAACAGGTAACTTCAGGTATTACTTGAGTGTACTTAAGGGGCCAATAAACAATACATTCTATCAGGTAACCAAGGGCTGTAGTAAGTCTTGCCACTAGTTTACTTGCCTTCTGGAAAGGCCAAAGAAGTGTGCGTGTACAAATTGGGGCTATTCTGTAATGGAACAGGTCTTCACTGTATTTGTCCCAGTGGATAAATATAAGTCTTGGTGCTGTCTGTGCTGTAAAAAAGCCATATCAGTTATATGTGAACCCTGTATAAACCCAGAGACCAGTCATCAGAATGGCTCTTAATAGAAGCTGCAGTCTGTACTGTCCATCATGCTTTATGTGTTTTATGATTGTCCTGATTGTGCTATATTGTGTCATAATGACCATCAGTATAACTGTCTAACTGCAGCAACATTACCACTAATGCTATATCCTTTCGCCCAGCCGCGCCATATTATCATCAATCACCATGACAACAAGCACCAGAGCACAACTCTAAACAGCAGTTGGAGACAAATGGTGCACAGGCCAATAGGGGACCAGTTGTATTTATTCACCGTTCTCCCCAGATAATTGGGTTTAATAGTCTCACCTGACACTGAGCGCATTTAGCACGCCAACCAAATAAGAAAGACAAAGACTCACAGCCTTCGATCTAACTGATTCAAGCAGATTCATTAGATTAATTTATCCCAAGCAACAAATTGCTTGGAGGGTTGTTCAAACCCCTCAACAATCACCCATGTTGACTCAGGGAGCTTCGGGGAGCTCATGAGGTGCATCCTGCCTAAGCAAATGTAGACAAGGAGATGAGAGGGCACACTTGGGGAACAGAGGTCAGTGTTACGCAGGTTAGCTATAGCCACTCAAGCATATGCTGGTGGTCCTGTGAATGCAATAAGGCTTTGTGTCAGGACATCATCAAGCCCAAATCTAGAGCAAAATGACTGAAAAGGGTGCAGCTAAAGTGACCAGTTTACTGTCAAGTTGTTGTCTACTGAGTTTAATATGGACTTCTGCTTGAATATGGTGGCTGCTGTGTTGTTTACCATTTACATATGGAGCAATATTCACGTGTTTCTGCAGAAATCTAAAGTTGTATGCATGTGTTACTTTACAGGATGTGCATTTAAATAATGTATATGTCGGTAATGCCAGAGAATTTTGGCAGTCGGCGCAAAAAAAAAAAAAAATCATGGCAAAATCATTCATTCATTTTCCACCACTTATCCCATTTGTGGGGTCACAGGTGGCTGGAGCCTATCCCAGCAGCTTTGGGCCTTAGGCGGGGTACACCCTGGACAGTGGCCAGTTCGTCGCAGGGCTGACACTTAGAGACGTACATTGACAGACAACCATTCACTCTCACATTCATCCAGGGTGATGATAGGGGCACTAGGGGCACTTTAGAGTCACCAATTCACCTATACATATATGCATGTCTTTGGGAGGTGGGAGGAAGCCACAGTGACACAGAACAGACAACGGCCGGGATTTGAACTCACGACCTTCTTGCTGTGAAGCAGGAGCGCTAACCACTCTGCTACCGTGCAGGCAGACAAATGCCACTCAAGTTGACACTGACACTGTTTATTATTATTGTTGACCCTAGCTGAATCGTATCCTATGTCACCCCTTTCTAATTTTAGAATTTCACAGTGACATGCGTGTTTTATTCGGTCGAAGCCAACTCAAGTTGCATGGTGTCATATTAATAAATAATCTTATATGGCTGTAATATACTTGAATCCTTGCATTTACACAAGCTAAATAAAAATACTCTTTTGCACGTGATTTAATAAGCTCTGAACATCATGATCTGTCTCCCAGTGTGAACTGACCGTGAGTGGTTCTGTGAACATTCCTTCAAAATGATTTTATCACATCTGAATACCAATAAATTGCCATCAATTAGTGTATAAAGTGCAAAAAGCTTGACTTTTAAACAGGTAACCAATTGATCTTTTGCAACAGATAAAGAGGGTTTTAAATAGCATTACACACATTTGTCACTAAGTTGAATTTTCAGTGGTGTGTGAAAATTAGATCTGTAAGCTGACTTAAAGGTTGTGTATTTTGTAAATGGGCTTTAATTAGTTTGGAGCTAATTTATTCTCTACAGTATAAACTGGTGAGCACATCCTGAGTCTGGTAAAGCAGCAGGACTAGCATCACGGAAGCTAAACCATGTAACTCAGTGAAATTTGGATTTTAAGCTCATTTTCAAGCCACTGTTCAACAAAGGACTGTATGAAGCAAGAAGTTTAAGAATGTAATCGTCGAGATTTTAAAATCAAGATTATTGCACATTCATACCTTTGCGTGCCGAAGAGATAAATGACCATAGAAGTGAACAGTTTTTGGTCCAAATGGTAATCTTTACTTTTGCAGCATTAGCCTTATCTTTTAAAAGGGGACAATAGAACCACTGTTTCAGAGACAACAGCTTTTTTTTGTGTAAATCCTATTTCTCATGACTTCCTAACTGCCTGTGCTGGTATCAGTGATATTTCTCTAAAAGAACAAAGAAGTGCTCCACTAAAGAAAAACAACACCGCAGACTGCGCAGTGATGGATTATGTCTGCGGATTGACGAGAACATCTGTCAGCGGGATATTTGATGGAATTTTGATGGAGCTCCAGTCTATCAGCAGCGAAAAGTAAGTTGAATTATATTCCTCACAGCGTGCGACTTGATGTGAACAACAGCCTCGTTCTGTCACGTGTCGCATAAAAATGAGGCAAAACTTTTCCATTCAGAGCTAGTTGTGTCTCAGAGCTATTTAGTACGTTTCAAAGGTGTTACGCTAAATGCCTGGTGGTTAATATGGCTCGACAATGTGAATATTCAGAAGAGCAAAAAGCAGTAAGAAATATATGTTTGTAAAGTTGGGAGTTGGGAGCAATTCAGAGCTTCTTTTTTGTTATCCTGTGTTATGGACAGTGTGCTACTAGTTCTTTATTCATTTAAATGAGCTCAGATGTGTTATACAAGAAAATATGTTGGTTTAATGTGCAGAAAACAAACATAATGCAGAATATGTGTGTTTTATCAACAAGGTTTGAATTTCAAACCGGTTTAAGTCAGAATTTAACTAAATTTTTCACGGCAGCAATATTTAAACCTCTTTTAAATAACTACTCAGTTTAGATATCCCATTTGTAGGTGGCAGTATGTCTATGTTCCCCTAACCCTATCCAGTTCATCGCTGGATACACTTGGAAACAGACAGAGACTAGAGTTTTTACAGAAGAACTTGACTTTCTGGTGTAAGTGTAACCTTAGATCTAACTTTTGCTCTGGGTTTAAGTTGGCTGTGGCTTCATTTACATGTAAACTAAACTTTTGATTCCTTCACTTCATATTCACAATGCCGGATGAAGGTCTAATGAGCGATTGTGCTGCACTCTGGCGCTGATGGATCCTAAATACCTGCAGCTCATTAGCATTTCTCATTAGGATGACGGCTGCAGATAGATTCAGCTCATGAACCAGAAAATGTCAGTGAGTCCCACCAGGGGCCAGCACCTTTTCAATAATACATCGAGAGAAGACGTCCCGCTTTGAATTCCTTCTAAGGTAGGGTGATTTGGATTCAACTTTGTCTTGTATTTCCATCAGTGTGGCTGATATTTTAGGCCATTCTGTTCAGGACTGCTCTTGACTGGGCCTGGCATGGAATCTTTTATAATGACACTTATCGCTATCACTATCCACTACATAGGCTACTCATACATCTAGCCCTTAGATTTTTGAAGAAACCAGATAACATACACACCAAATGCTGGAGTAAACCAACCAATAGTTTCTAAGTTCTGTGTTACGCGACTTGTTTGGAAGCATTGTTACTGACAATGGTGAGTTCTCCATTTTCGCTTGTTGCCCACACACCCACTTACCTCCAGACTCCCGCAGAGTGCTCTACAACTATCAATAAATCATATCCACCTCGTGTTTGGTCTTTGTCTCCATTTCACACCTCCACATCTTCATGAAAATCCAGATCCAGGCCTTGAAAACATATGCTTCCTTCTTGGATTGAAGTGAAATAAATCATTATAATAACGGGCGTATCTAAGAAAAGACAGGTTGTAACAGGTAGACTGTGCTACACCAGAAAAAAATGTCACCCCTTCCTGATTTTTTTTTTTTTTTTGTATATTTGTCACACTTAAATGTTTCAGATCTTCATACAAATATAAATATTAGACAAGATAACTCAAGTAAAGTGATGGGTGCCACAACCAGTTATTAGGTTATTTGCAAACTCTTTTTCATGGCACTATACAATGTAAAATTCGTAAAATTCTCATTGTCCGGACATCATTTGACTCAGCGCATTGTATCTGCGAAACTGTTAGGAAATGGCAAGTATTACAGTTAGCCATTACTGCATGATAAAACATTTGCAGCAGTTATTCTTTATAAAATATGCTTATATATAATATATAAATAAAAGGAATTTTTTTTGGAATTATAGCTGTTTTTCACTTTTCCTGTAAAGTTCATCCATATTTATAGAACAGTCCAGCTTGTTGTCCAGGTGCACTCTCAGGTATTTAGAAGTGGAAACTAATTCAATGTCTTCTCCACTTCATTACATGAACAGCGCCATTATAGGGAAAGAGTTTTCAGCTAATGCAGCTTTAGACACATTTCCTGAAACTCAAAACACATTTCTCTACCCACACACACAATTTCTGAAATTGAAACTAAATTAGTTTACTTGTAAAGTAGGTTATACATTATGGCTTCATATCAAAACTAGTTCAAAACAACCTGATCTCAGAACTGGGCCTTTAGTAACACCACTCCCAACACTGGCTGTGATGCACATGGACACATTCAACCTAATCAGTCTGACCTGAAAACGACTAAAATAAACCGTATACTGTGTACTGGCAAACACCTAGTGTGACTTTGACCAAGCACAATAATAGAGCTTCTACTAATGCGCTTCTCAGGTACCAGCCAAAAGAAGTCACATAAATCACACTGGCACATGTCAACCAGAGCTTAACTATAAAAAAAATAAAAAATAAAAAAAAACAATAAATCAGCTGCACTCATGTTATTAGACAAAGAACTTGTCCTCTCATACACCATTTTTTAAATTTGAAAATATTTGGGGAATCACCAAATACCTTGACGTGCCTGAGGGTTCGCCCCTGGTCCTATATTCATCAGACCACAGAACAAAACAAACATCTTTTCAATTTCTTTTCTCTTATCATGTCTTTTGTTTTTTGTTGTTCATAAAGGTTTGAAAAATGAATACCATTTCACAGTAGCTCCACAGGAAACACAAAAACATTTACTCCGTCTTAAGCTGTTGGCAATAGAAAGTTTTCTCCCCAGCGCTCAGATTCATGGCCTATTAGCGGACTCACTCCTCGGAACAAGAGTTATCTAGAGGCCAGATTAAAGAGCGCACTGTTACCACTCGTCTCTTTTTAGCAGCGTCCTGTCAGCTCCGGGCTTGGCTTCATGCTAATCTGCCACAACTGTTGTAGCCCTGAGCGTCACTGCAGTGCACCCACAGAGCGACGACGACGTTCGGGGGAGTGACAGCGGTATTAGTCGGCCGCGTCCTGCTGGGCTTTACTGCCACCGCTTACACCGTCGTGTTTTAGCCGAGAGGAGTGACGCAGACAGATACAAACATTTAAAGGCTGTGCTGTAAGCTTCATGCCGCCTCTCTGCAAGGCCCTGTCACCACAATGACAGTCCGACCGGCCCCTGCGCTGATGTGGCAGGCAAAGTAATCCATAGACTGTGTATTGATGTACACAGGAACAGAACCGCTTCCATTAATTTTCATCAGATGGACTCGTCCTACCACTGAGAAAGCAAAAAACACAAGCATATTCATGGATCAAAACCATCATCAAGGATTTGACCACTAAAAATGTACATTCAACACTTTAATTCTAAATGTCACGGTTGTTGATGTGCATATTGAGCATAAATATACCCATGGTAACCCCCATAACAACCTGAGCAGCTGTGAACCAGGTTTTATGTTTAATTGGCTCCATGTTAGGACTAATGACACATTTACAGAAGAACTTTTCCCACCTCATCATCAAGTCAAAGAAAAAAATAACTTTTTATCTTGCATGTTCTGCATATTTTGATTATTTGGTGGTGACATGTGGATTGAGATGTTTGTTTTATTATTGTAAAAAAAAAAAAAAGGAAAAATATTTCATGCTGTGAAATAAATTTCTGTTCATCAAAGTGGTTTTCATTTGTTGATCATCTGACCAGAAGTGAAGCTTTTGTTTCCCCACAATTTAAACTAAAAATTTATTTGGTTTTAGGGGTGTGGCCTTAAGGATAAGCCCCTTAGGGTTTCTGTCACACTCCATCACTTTTCTGTCATTTTATTGTCTGTAAACTTCTGTATTTACTATGTGGAAAAAAAATAAATAAATTTACACAGACCAAAAATATCAGTTCATGACAATATTCATATAAATCTAGCCAGCCACTAATAAACAAACGAAGCCTTGGTTTAGCAAAGTGTGAGGAAACTGATAAACTGGAACAGTACTTGATTTATGGAAATTAGCCATGTGCTTCGGAGCACTTTTTGTGTGTTTTAAACAAACGTGTAACGTAGAAATTGTAATAAACCTAGTCTATGGAAACGGAGAGATAAAACAAAAACACTTTGTGAGGTTAACACACACACACTGTTGCTTTACTATTATGGCCTTGTTTTGATAGTAAATACAAGACAGACAGCATAAGAGACAGAGGAATGACATTAGGCAAAGGACCCAAGCAAATATGTGCTCTACCAATAGAGCCACCAATGCGCCCCAGAAATGACATATTTTTGTAAAAATAAACATCTGAAGAACCCTTTTAGTTCAGTTCAGTAGCAAGATAAAAAAGATTTTCTTCTTTAGTCATACTGCCCAGCTCCACATGGTCTCAACAGTGATGAAGTCTGGGGGATAAAGCCATGAACTCTCCCTGTGCACAGACTAAATAGCAGTATGTAACCGATAGGCTTTTATTGTCCACATTGCACAGATAGCCTCTGTGATCTTATCTTTAAACAGTTGACTCTTCACTTTAGTCATAGCCTTGTTGTCTCAAAGCATGAGCCAGTCCATCTTAACTAGCAGTTATGTATTTGATTCCGTGTCTATCTTTTAATGTATGTGTGATTATTTTTCTCCCAAAGCCTTGCAACATTTGGAGTAACAGCGCTGTCCTCATACATAATAAACAAATGTAAAAAGCAAGGTGTGTACGGGAGCTGCATGAATAGTTTATATGCATATTAAAGGCTGCACACACTACAGCTTGCTTCTAGCCATGTTAATGAACGGGTTGTGTGGGCTGCGCTGATATTGTTTATTCATATAATTCGACATGAGTGCGGTGAAACTGTGCAGAATGGAAATGTAGAGGCAATTCACATAACTTTCCTAAAACGCACAGGGTGTAGAATAACTTACACAACGATTTCCTTGATCTAACGGGAAGGAAGAGTCTCCTCACAGCAGGTTTATACACACATCAACAGTCACAAAAAATGCTATAAGTGAATAAAACTGATTTTGATTTGTTAAATACACTCACACCACGCCTTTCCTGTGCTAAACAGCATCAGTACAGCACAGTAAACTGCTCTAAATGGTGGTATCAGACAAGTTTCTATTGGAGATATAAATCACCTTTGAAGTAGACTTTCAAAACTTGGATGTGTTTCCCATCGGCCTAGCAGCTGGAAGTACAGTCGCATGCTGCTGCAGTAAACATTAAACTATTTCCAGTTTATTCCCAGGTTTTTAGTGTCAACAATGTAGACTACAGGTGTGTGTAGATGTAGACAAACATGATGGAAAGTAAACCAGCTCACCAGAGGCTACAGTCCCGGTGAATGAATTTGGAAAGTGAGAAAATTACATATAATTTAAGTAACTGTTATTCCTAATTTGTCCACTGGGGGTTGCACTGTTTTAATAAAAGTAGAATATCACACAACACTGAGACCCCTGGTTACGTTAGCCTTTTTCAGTTACAATTCATTAGAGCACTGACATTACAATTGTACTTCTTTGCGCTAAAAACAGTGAAAAAAAATTGGATTTGTTATTTATTGTTATTTATTGGTTATTATGCTATTATTTTACTGGTCCGACCCACTTCAGATCAAATCGGACTGTATGTCGCATACAGTCCGATTTGATCTGAAGTGGGCCTTGAACTAAAATGAGTTTGACACCCCTGTTGTAGACAATAAATGCATGTTGTTTTTTTTATTCAAAGCCAAAGGGTTCTCAAAGTAATACTGCATGGTACACTTTGTGCTTCTAATTCCTTCTGGCAATTGAAACTTACCTGCTCTGACTCAAACTATATACCAGCCCACTGGAAACCAAGCACAATTTTTGCGCCCAAAACAGTTTTTTTTTGTGAAACTGTTTTCATATTGCACTTCTTTATAGTTTATATTATTTATTCATTTAATATTTACGTCTTATCTGGTTGCAGCTTGACTATCTGTCATCACAGGGCAACCATTCAATCCTGCACTGATTTCCTATGGGCAATGTAGATTCATCTAGACATTCATATCTTTGGACCATGTGTTACCTTAGTTAGTATATTACCTGCCCTCTGAAAGTCCAGAGAAATGGCAAGGCTCAGAGCTGCATAAAAGTGTTTTTCACTGCCAATAAAACTCCAATAAAACCTGTTTGCAAAAGATAGGTTTTCCTCTACCATTTGTGGTGATTTCACAGCAAAATGTATTTATTCAAACATTCAAAGACATCTGATCTCACGGCTTATGATTCTATACTTGCTGCTTTAGTGACTACAAGGTAAAGCGACAGAGTTTGTAGTCATTGCTCTCTTATAAATAAACAATGCATGGGGTATGAAGTCTCTGGGAAATTAATAGAACGCACTGAGTCAGAGCATCGTTACACGACATCAAGGCCTAGCCGGGGACCAAGATCTCAGCTTACAGAGGTTTAACCCCGCCTTTATCCTTTTTAATTGGTTAAATCCTCTGCTAATTGCTTGCCAAACCCGGGCATTAAATGGAATATAAAATGACACAAAGGAGAAGAGAATGGACCGAAGATAACGGTACGTGAGGACAGGAGGTGCAGAGGAACAGGATCAACCCTAATAGTCCTATCTTAGCTACAGATTAGGCCGCAGCCGGAGCCAAAGCTGGAGCAGGAGCCGGAGCTGAGCGTGATAGACGGGCTAATGATGGAGCGCTGTGTGGGGACCCACTGCAAGGCTATACGGCGGATAATTGAAAAGCAGTTGCGGCTCTTTCTCTCTCTATACCATTAACGCATCGAAAACACTTTCGTTGCGTTAATGGTACAGACGCTGAAAAAGCAGAGTTCTCAGACGCTTTCCTCGGCTTCACTTAACCTTAAGTTATGTTAGCGCCAAATAAGCAGCTGCAGAAAATGTCAAACTGATGTGTGTTTGAATGTGTGTGTTTAAATGTGTGTTTTAAGCTGGAGGATATGGCCTAGTATTAAGCGAGAAAAATGATTGTGAAGTGTACTAATTTTGAGTCTGATGGTAGTTCTTTTATTGCCCAGTAGTCATTTCTGCCAGTGGAATATTCCGAGACTTAAACAGGCCTTCTACCCAGCTAGACTAAATCAAATGCAGTCAAGAGCGAAGGTATCACAAAGCTGGTTCTCCACTCGTTCAGTTAACCCTTTGGAGGTTTTAGAGACTTCATGTGAAGCAGACGGAGATGGAACTCTCTGTAGTGGGCGTAGTGTTTTGGGTTTGTTCAGTATGTTTAAAATTACTTACAGGTTTAGTGGACTGTCCATGCCATTCTTGCGTTGTTGTTGTTGTTGTTGTTGTTGTTGTTTTCTTGTCTTTTCAAAATGGCCGTTCTTGTAAAAGAAATGACAAAAGAAATGCAGAGATGATTTATAAATTGTTTTTATATTATATTTGATTGTATTTTTCCCCATTGTAAATTAGGGGTTTTCTAAAGGACAATATTAGACTTAAAGTAGATGTGAACTGTTGATGATATTCTACTTTGGAAAGTTTGTTGTAGTGTCCAACAGTGCAGTTCTATGCTCACACACAGATGCAGGTCAAGTTTGCTTTTTCCACACCTTTTTAATTAGCCTAGCCTGCCATCTTGATTAGTCTTATCCCTGTCGCTTAGGTGGTTTCCCAATTGCCAAGATCCTTCCTTCGGAGGTGGCTCCTCCACAGACGGCTGGAGTCCTGGGTCAGTTCTCATGAGTCTTTGGAACAGGCTTCAAAGTGATCGAGCTGCAGATGCATCCTTGGTATTTTGGCCAAATGGAAGACTCAGTCCTTGGGAGGAGGTGGGGCCTTAGAGTTTGAATTCAAGTAGGCAGAACAAATGGACGCACATTAAACTGCCTCTATATGTAACTGGATAGCTATTCAACCAATGAGATTTCATGGGCAGAGCCAACAACACAACACAAACTGCCTCTTTATCAACGCCATTTAAGACACACAACCAATCAAATAAACGAAGTATAAAGATTGGTCAAGTGGGATTGAATCTGTCAGAAATAAAGTTAAATGGAAGGAGTTCACCAAGTAAAACCCAACAACCAGACCGAGGTCTTTTTTGTAATTGTTGGACAGAAATAGGAAGTTGATTTTATGATAAAAATCCATGACTGACTGTACTGACTGACGGAGCAGTGCAGTCACAGCAAGGTTCTGTCGCCAAAGGGGTCCTAGAACAATGTGCAGCAGAAATGATCAAAATGTCCAGTGTCCAATGGGACGTGTAGAAGTTGTTCAGTGACGTCCTCGGGCCAAGAGAAAATGAATAGCATCTTTAAATCATGTTGTACCGGTGCCACAGAGGACGATTTCAGGCGGAGGGGCTCCAGAAGTGGAGAAGTTCTCGGTTGTATCAATCAGAGCCACTACATCCTGCCTAAAGGCAACAACCAGAGATAAAAACTGAGGTGGGAATGTGGGAGTACTTAAGAACAACTGTCTGCTACTGCTTATAACATGCAAGAGTCTGTGAGTAACATACATGCCACACAATTAAAAAAAAGTGCTTGGTAAAATCATAACCAAAAAGCACATGGCTACAATACAGTGTGTTTCAAACTATTTGTGCTAAACATAAAGCTAAAGAGGCTAATGTGTGTCTCCCGTTACACTGTAAATATTACTAGCATAGAGAAGTGATGGCAGATTATTGTAATTGTTGCTTTAAGGTTTATGACAAATCAAACCAATGGAGCGATTGGATCCTACTCTAACTCTGCTTCAGACCAGGTAACATTACAAAATACAATTCTCTATTTTACATCTACAGACCTACAGTTCTGGAAAGAGCAAATACTTAACACCTGAGAAGTTTAGTTTTACATTATCATCTTGTGGCGTTAAAAAAACTCACTTTTGATTGCACGAAAATCACAGCTTGTCACTATTATTTGCTGCAGGTTTATTTCCAGTGACAGGTTCACAGTTTGTCTGAGCAAACACTTACTTCCCCATAAATTTAAAGCAGTGTTTTTATTTAATGACTGAATTACACACACAAATCTCAATTCAAATCAAAGATAAATGAGTAAAACCAAAGTTTGCCACTGCGCTAAAAACTTAAGATAAATGAATAACAAGCTCGGGGCAGAACATTCTCAAGGCTCTTTAGACAACATTCACTTTCTCTGGTTTGTCATACCATTTGTGGAGTTGTCGTACTGACTTACAAGCTATTATCGTTCAATTCAAGAGGGCCACAAAGCATTAAAGTCCCCCACGTGTTTTTTCGAGAAATCCACCTCAGAATCAGCCCACGGTATCCTTGACATTACAGTTGCCTTTCAAGTTCACTTTAGTCCACACTTTCGCTGAAATTCAAAGCGTCGACTTAGTATGCCCGGGCGTTTTGTGAGGACGCAGCGGTGAACCTAAAGATCCCGAGCGGCGCTGTATTATTTAGCTTGTGCGGCGGCAGTCCCCCCTCGCCCCGTCTCCGATCCTCTGAAGTATCATTAATTATAAGCTCCGACTAGTCCTTAGGCATTCTACTCACAGCATGGGTCGGTTCAAACACAGCCCGGCGCTCACATCGCTTTGGCTTCAGAGTTGGTTTTCGGAGCAGTTATCAAAGATGAGCACATGGCTTGAGGTTATTTTGCCCTCGCCGACTCTTCCCACACTGCGGCGCCTCTAATGCTTCACCAAAACCTCTTGTTCCGAGCCCTGTTTCCGCCAAGGCCCAGACTGGTATAATGTTTGTTAGGGTAACCTCTGATATGGCTTATGTTTCCATTAAGGAGCGGAGACAGCAGTGTTAGGTGTGCAAATAATAAATGTAAGCAGTAAATCGGAGGATAAGCAAACTTTACATTTTCCAGACAGTGTTATACTTGTAAACTGTGTGCATAAATCACGTCAATGTTGTTACAAGCAACTAGAGACAGTCTAATTATTGTCTTCTTAGTGCAACTGAAAAGGAAAGTAATATAAATGTCCTCCTAGTCGAGGTAACATAATGATAATGTGATTTATAATGGCATAAAATAACCCCTGAAAAAAATATGGGAAAAAAAATAAATTTTTAGTGAATATACATGGTTACTTTGCTGCTGGCTAATGTTGTTTTGGTTTTTCATGACATACACTTATGGTGCAGTTAAAACAAAACAATTATTACAATAAAACGCTCTCTTACATCACAAATTACCAGTTTAACCTTAAAATAAATGCCTTTTAATTGCCATAACTATGATTTACCTTTGACTTTGACTTTTACCATGACTTATTTCTTTTATCATTTACAATATACAGAAAAATTCCAATGGCGCTCCATATGCAATGGTATTTTAACTCTTAACTACTCCACTTGAAACCATGAAATGACACTTTACCATTAAGTGAAAATTATATGACCCAGCTACAACACTGCATTAAAACCTTAAAGCAAATCATCATCATTACATTCTGACACTTAGTTAGCTTTCATTGCAGTCTTAATAGCCACGAGAATACAGCATGGCAGTTTGTAAAGACATTAAAAATACAGAGTAAAACAAGAATATTACAAAACACTACAAACTATTTTTGTTCCCTTGTCAGCCAGGTGCTACAGACTTATTAAACACTTATATTTACTTAAAATAACCACGTTTAATGCCGTCTCATGCACAAATGTACAAGTGCCGGCTGTTTTTCTTCCTTGTACTACACTTATTTCCGCTTTACGGCACCTTTTGGCTGCGCTCTGTAGAAAGTCTCTTCAAAATCAAAGCAGCGGACTAAATAACCAATATAAATGTAAAACAAACACAATTGACATTAATGTGATGTACTGAAGGTCATTAACAGCGGTTCACTTGGATAAGTATGAAAGCTGCCACACGAACCTCAGTGAGACCCTTTCAAAACAAGAGTCTTGGTTCTTTTTCTACTGAATTACCAAAGAAAGCATCTCGTAACTTTTAGTTTTCGAGAAAGCGGAAAAAATGACTGAAACAATACTGTTCATTAACAAACCAAAATGAGCAGAGGAAGTCAAAGTCCTTATTAGCATTTGGGCAACAGTGTTATTTTTGAGAATGGCCTTGTTTTTGGTTGTTTACAGTTTAAAATTCCTGTTGGTGGATGAAACGCAGCATGAACACAACCTAAAAGCCAAAAGGATGACGTTACGGATTTCATTTTCTAACATGCAATCATTAATTACTGGAAGTACTGGAATACTTTTGAACTGGTCCACTTCACAACCCACCACTTACATGCTTAAACTCTCCTCCAAATCTAATTAAACTGGCTTCTTTTTTTCTTTTCGTCTGTGCCTTACACATCCCAAGGCACTCTGTTCTCTCCCAGTCTCCTTTTTCTGCATGGCATGTTTCTCCATCACACTGTTTACACCCTAAAGGATTTAATTTGAGATCTCTTTTGTGTATCATGCTTGCATAGACATGGAAAATGAATGTGTAACCCTTCAGAGGCAGTGACAGGGATTTAGAGGAGCTCGAAATCTGAGTCTGCTTTTGAATATTCAAAGAGGTTGAGCACAAACTCAGCATTGTGTTCGTCACTTAGGGGTATAATCTTGTTTTACTCCATAGTTAGCTTTGCTCGCTGGGAATAAACCCCTATTGATGGGGAACTGGTGACTTACATGAATATGGAAGATAGGTCACACATGGTATTTATTTATCTACAAATAGATCATAAATTAAACATCAATCTCTTACTTAATGCCATTTTTTTTCACAAGTGCCCAATTTAAAACAATAAGACAACAGTGTTTCTGCATTACGGGGCCTATAGAGCAAGCCCATAGCTCAAAAGTGGGACAGCGTAAAGTTTTCAATGTAAAGTTTTCTGCCTTGTTGCCAATTACGTGGCCATTTGCAGTATTGCAGCCAATAAAAACAAAAAAAAATACAACACAATAGCCTTGTTTTGTATTCTTTACTGCATATTTATATACATATACCTTGTCATTTCTCCTGTTAATCATCCTCTCAACTACGCACTATGTTTGATGCTCTGTAAACGTGGAAACAAAGCCAGGGGCCGCATGTACCCATGAGCAACAGTGGCCATGACTGACTGAGTATAAAAGTATAAGTATAAAAAGAATACCTATAATAACAATAATAATAATGGATTGGCTGTATAAATCCCCACCTTTGATTGCAGTTATAACTTAACATAATTGACAAAAAAGCATTGCATCTAAAGGTTTATCTTCAAACTATTGAATCTGAGGGGTACTCACCTGTGCCACTGGGCTTCCATTTGAAATATGTGTATCATGGAAGCGCAAAAACACTCACTTATGCTCAGTGGCACTTGCTCACTTTCTATTGTCTCTGCTGATCACTCCATAAAGAGTGGATTTAGTGAGGTCTAAGCTGAACATGCAGAAAAACAGATTTTAGCTTACTATAAATGGCCCATTAAGTCCACACTTTGTATTTTTTTTTTTTTTGCCTCTGTGAGTTTTCAAGGAATAAAACCCTCACACCTACAATCTAAAGGTGTCTAAAGGTCATGTCTAAAATGTGACATGGAGTTATAGGTCTAATTGAACACATCAGAAGTCACACTTTATCATTCTCCAAGAGCTATGAGTTTTGTTCCGCAATTTGTTGGTTCCATTTCCTTGGTCTCAGGTCGGTCTCCCTCCAGACCCGCCATATATTATAGCACAGGCAACAGGGTCCTGACCTGATTTAGTTGTATTGCATTGTAATTCTGTTGAGTCCCTGGGAGCAGTCCCCTATATTTCCATGTCATCACTTATTCATGACAGGATCTGCGCTCCCAGAGGCCGGGTCCACATTCCGTTGCAAACAGAGACGCAGCCCAAGAGGTTCAGGTCCGACACAAGCACCTTCTTGTCACCTCATATTTTGCATCCGTGTGCTCCTCCGATGCTCCCGGTTTCCATGTTGGGAAGTTATTTTTTCTGACTTTGATGTCTTCATGTGTTTTGGGCTTGAAATGTTCAGATTAAATAATTATTTAGTAATAAAAACAGATCTTTTGGAGCTTGAGCTACACTCAAAAAAGTCATCGAAGTAAGCTGTTGCTATGGTTACTATTATTGTATAGCTGGAAATAGAAAAAGTTTTAATTAAGTGATATAGGTATACTTTTTGCGTTACAAATATAAAATAATGTCTTATTAATCACAGTGTTTTTCTTTTGAGACAAGTACTGTGAAAATCCTTTTGTCGTGACTTAAAAAATCAGCTCAATTTAATTTGTTGCCACAGTAGCTTTGTTTTCCAATCAGCACCTGGCTCCGCCTACTCAACACATCCTGTCCGACTAGTCTGAACATTGGTTTTAGCCGTGCCTGCATCTCTGGCAAAAAAAAAAGTCCACTAAAATCCACTGAAAAATTTCTTGATTACATGTATTTACTTAGGTTAACATTATTACTCATTTTGAAAGTTTTAGGTCAGTTTTAGGTGGTTGTATTATTTTCAAGCTGCTTAGTGTAAAGTGTAGTGTATTTTTGAAGTTTGTTTGAAGCTGAAAGTGACGGTATAGCAGGTATGTAGAAATTCATATTTTTGTGATTGAGAACGTGTTAAAATGGATTGGGTTGGCAAGTTTTCAAATTAATAAAGAAATTAAGTTGGTAGATGAAAAATTGGTTTACATAATGTTAAAATTCTACTGAGGCAACTCAAATTAATAAGTAATCAACTTAAAATTGTATGCCAGTGCACCTATTTATTGAGTTGGTCTGAAGTTTAAAACATACAACTGTAGATAAAAATACAGTTACCCCAAAAGAAAAGTGTCAATTGGTTTAAGACAATTACAGCCCTTCTGGGACAGCTCAAAAAGGCTACCGCAGAGATTTACGTCGATTTTTGTGTTGGGCCAAGACATTTCTTTTTAGAGTGTACAAAATACATTGTCAAAGCATGGAAAGGCAGAAAGACGGTTTTGGTAAATGGCAACTGGCTGACTACATATGTGCTGTGAGTGAGTGGATAGAAAACATGAGCTAATGGGTTGCAATGTAGCTGCTTATATGAGCAATTAGGCTACACCAACTAAAAGCTACAAGCTACAAGTCACTGGTCGCTCAGGAATACATGATGAGCTTCCACATCAAGACTATTAAACCTACATTTAAGTAAAAAACATGTTAGCATACATTATACAAATGCATATTAGGTAAAGCAACACCCATACTACAACCTCTGGGCTGTGCAAAATATCTAAAAAGGTGATGAAGCTACAGCAACATATTTACATAACGTACCTTGGCTAACAATGTGAAAACTGGGAAATTATTGTAGAACTATAAATGAGTGACACATTGGTGCATGCAGCTGTTTTTTGTTAATTTTCTGATTGTTTAGGTCCAGCTAGGTCAGAATAGAGTGAATGACCAGTGAGCCATTTTAGAAAAAGTCAGAAAGTAGAAGATGTTATGAATTTAAAATTGTGAACGGGGATTAAAATGACCCCTGGAGGTTCTAACTTTGTAAATATTAATGCTGTTGCTCTTCTCAGGCTGTATTTACCTGACAATAATACCTGCTACAAACCCATATTATTTGTAATCTTTATATATTGTCCACACAGACCTGAAAGAGGAGGCAATAACTATTTCACATGACTGTAACTTCAGTTCTAAACAGGTACAATGTAGCCTACTTTGAATTTTTGCATGGGACAACATCAAAAACAGTGACAGATGAACATGATCAGGGGAGGCAACACTGAGGAAGAAGATGAATGATGATCTTGAACAAAGGGAGGTTTTGAATAATGATTATCAGGTTAATGGCAGCAGAGAGGGAGCAGACGATGACTGACAAATGATGGTCAGGAAAATGAATAGAGCTGAATGAACGACGGAGCGGTGATGGTGTGATGGTGGAATGATGAAGACGAATGACATATCTGAATGAAACAATTATAAAATGTATCGGAGACGCGAGAAAACCACAGCTACACAATCCATCTGTCGCTTGACCAACTTCATTTTGATAAAAGTTAGACAGCTATTAATCTTGTAGCTCCCTCAGAATTTAAAATCTAGTTGCTGTCACTTTCACATTTGTTGTTGGCCTAACAGACAACAGTTAATACAGCAAAGGGCATTACTTTTTATTATTTATTGTTTTATTGCCACAAGTGCTTTTCAAAATTTGGCAACCACTAGCTTGAAATGGACAAAAAAATTTAATGTGATAAAGGCTCCAGGCTTTCAGTCAAGTCTGTTCCAGTGTCCAGTTTGCTCTGCTGCATTTGTGCAAATCTAACACCAGTCTTGCGACAACCTGATAGAAACATCTTATAATATCTGGGATTTTGCCGCTAGACCTGAGCTTTTTTACAAAAAATCTTTAAGTGTGCTGCAAAGTTTCATAAATGGCTGTGTGGTGGATACCTCTCCCACCACTCCACAGTCTTAGTATTTTTCTTTGTCACGTTACATTTCATTAACATTAATTTCATAAATTAAATTCACACCACACAGTTTCATTTGTTTCATTTATTTAGACACATATTTTCTAATTTGGGTCCACACTTATTAGTTAATATTTGTCTGAAGATTTACTTACACTTGTTTCTTTTGAGTGTCAGGAGAGACAGAGGAAGGGGCTGGAAAACAATGGGAAACTTTGGGAGAGCCCACCTGGACCAAGGCTGAGGGGGGAACACGATTAGGTTTATTATTTTGGGTAATTTAGATTGTCTAGTTGGGTTTAATTTTATTTAATGTATCACTGTTGTCGTATTATGTTTAGTTATTATAATTTCCCTTATATTTACTTTGCCTAAGTTTGGATATTTTGATTTATATTTGTGTTAGTTTTGGATTAGTCCTTTAGTAGTTAAACTCCTCTGTTCTTTGATTTGGCGGGTCAGTTTTCTTCTGTTAAGTTAAGGTTTAGTTGACCTCTGTTGGGCCCAAATCTTTGTTATATTATTTTGGAGCCTTTGTTAAACTTATTTTTTTGTCTTTATTAAATTATCCTTATGTTACACGTGGTCCTTGCCCTTATGTTTGGTCCACTACAGGCTAATAAAGGATCAATCCCCTTCACAGTCACTGTTTGTAATTCACCAATATCCATACTACATGTATTTGAACATTTGCACATCACATGCCATTTACAGGACCAGAGGGCCATTCCATCAAGCAAACTTGACACCTCATTTTATTGTCATTACTATTCCATAAAAAATCCCCTTTGAGAGTGAAGCTGAATCACCATGGAAACTTATTTGAGAGGCTTATTCTGGTCTGGATCAGGCTTAAGGTCAGGCTTAGCCCATTTAGAGCACTTCCATCAAAGATTTAAACCCCTCACTGAGGCTCGACTGAATCAATGGTCAACTCCAATGGGCTGCCGAAGCACAGCGTAAACACTGCTTATTTATCTTTATTGATGTGAGTCCGACTGCATGAGCCCATACTAGTCTTTATGGAACAGCTTTAGCCCTGACTCTTAGGTTTATCCTAACAGAAGCTATCATTTGGGCTTTAAGCTGTGCTTTTCTGAGAGAGTTTCTGGAATACCCCACAGGCACATCTTATAAACATCACCAACAGAACATCCACAGCACACACACTTTTAGCATTCCTCTGGTGGATCTGCGAAAAAGTTTGTCCAAAAAAATAATTGAAAGTTCATTTTTTTCACATCTTAAGAAAAGCTGCTCTTTTTGGTGGCTTGGGTGATCAAAGAGGCCGTCTTGTAAACAGGAAATCTTGACTTTGAATCCCAGCAATGCCTTCTTGGATACTCTTTGGAAAGGCTGAAAAGTTTAACAATGAAAGAAACCTCCACACAACTGTTAAATTCATCTTCTATCTTCTAGTGAATGAAAAAACAAAATTAAAAACTAAAATCTTCTCATAAACACATAAAACTATTTGCACATGCTCAATGCAGTTTTGTAATGGACATGAACAGATAACAAAAATGAAGACAAATGACTCGTTTACAAATTCAAGCTTACAGTTGTGTCAGTGTAGAAAATGGTAATGCCTAAAATAGTTTCAATATAACATTCATTTTAATACCTACAATACAGATTATCTCACTTATCACAGTGTGCAGATAACAGTCAATGAAATTATGCAACGACCAATAAAGCCTGTAGTAGAGTCAACCTTTATATGCACACATAAACTGTGCATGTGCTGCTTGTTTGGGTCTGTTTATTCTCCCCAGGGACCACATTTTAAATCCACATTTTCCTCTGTGGTAATACCAATAACAGTTTAGCTTCTCTTAGCCCTTCTAAACTATTTATGACCACTGTGATTATTTCACAACAGCAGCGGAGCTCGAAGGCAGTCAACAACCAACAGGGATTATTGTAGAAATCTATCCACACGAGAGTCAGTGTGCATTCATGTAGCCATATTAGTACATTAGTATTGGAAAAGAATATTTTGGATGTCACTTCAGGCACTCAGAATTTGGATTTTCACTTTTTTTTTAATCACTGACCAGGTTTTTATCTACAAATTCTTTCTGCAAAGGCTTTCTGCGAAGTCCAACATTATTCTATGGCAGATACATAAATCACAATTTAAATCTAACTGTACTTTTGTGAGCACTGTTGGTTTTCTCTGATTTCCAGCCATTTCTTGATCATCCTTTTGCAAAAAAAAGTGAAGCTAAAGCTGTGAAGTTGAATATCCAACTTTGCCAACGGCTGCCTTCTGTACAGAGACAGAACAAGCTGACCTTTTAACAACAGTTGGAAGGAGAGCCCCAAACTAGACAGACTTTTCCACATCCTTTCCATTTGGACTGGGGTTATTACTACGGCTGCTCTGACTTCCTCTGTGCAGAATCAGAATGAGTGTACACCATGGGGCTGGAAGGGAGAGAGTGGTCTTTACGAATGTTTTCTGGGCTAAAATGTTAGACTAAATAATCCACTGTTTCTTTTTGCTGCCCCATAGTTTCTGATTGACTTTAGACAGCCTCAATCAAAAGTGCTTCTAACCCCAAAGGAAGTTTTTCCAGTTTTTAAAAGTTTAAATTTAACGTAATGTTGTTGACAAATCATTTTCGTCATAGTTTTTGTCAGCGACACAATTTTGCTGCCGAAAATGAAATGAAAACTAAATAAAAAGTAATTAATGAGAACGAAAAACTCTGACTAAATGCATCAACACTTTTGTCAATGAATAAAAATGAAACAAAAATGAACAGAAAGACGAAATCTTATCAAAAGGAGGAGATGAGATGAGTTGAGATCCAATAAGAACTTGTTTTTGAGCGTTGCAGAAGTGATAACAGACACAAACAATAGATTGTAAATATCAAACAATGTTAACGCTTGTGACCTTAATTAATACCATGAGGTTATTAGTAGTTTCATTTCATTCAAGTGGAAAAAAAAAAAAAAAAAAATGAAAAATGCAGTACCCTTTCTTTTGTAGATGACTAAATCTAGTGTAGAGTCAATTAAATTTTTATGATATAGTCAGAGAAAGATTAGATGACTAAATTATGATTTATAAAATTATAAAATTTGCTGTCAAAATTGACACTGGAGCCATCTCTGTCCATCTCAAGAAAATCAGACAAGGGGCAAGAAGTAAGGCTTTATCTGCTATTGAGGCAGTTGATATTAGCATTATCATATTGCCCTCCATCTGAGTTTCGCACCACAGCATCTTCAGGAAGCAGAGGTGTGGACTTGTCACATGACTTGGACTCGAGTCAGACTTCAGTCACAAATTTGATGACTTCTGACTTGACTTGAGAAAAGACTTTAACTCCAATGACTCAAGACTTAGGCCCTCTGACCTGAAAAGACTTGATGTTTTTCTCCCAAAGATTAAAATTATTTTATTTGAAAACAATTCATTTTCTCTGTGAAGTATTCAACTATTAAATCATTTTGGCAGAAAGGCCAAAAAGCAGCCCGCACATTGTAAATCACTGATCACCAAAGCAGAGGAAAAAAAATCATTATTACAATACTTTTTTGACTAAATATTGTGTTGATACACTTGTCAATTGAACAGATTTAAAATACAGATTTAAAAGCATACACCAGCTGTTTAATTTGTTTGTGTTGTTGACTCAAAAACACAGAAGGACTTGGAATCTTAAAATATACTTGACTTGGACTTGTGAGCCTTGACTTGGGACTTGTGACTTGAGAACAGAGACTTGAGACTTACTTGTGACTTGCAAACAATGACTTGAAGTGGCGTCAAATGTAAAGAAGCAACCTCAGCATGCTGTCAGTTTTTCCACCACCAATGAAGACGGGCAAAACACATTAAGAATTTTGAGCACGAGAAGTACACTGATCGGATCTGAAGCTCAGAAAATATGGGCACATTTACATTCAGCAGAGAGTGTCCTGGTTTAATGCGTCTTACAGACACCAAAAACAACTGCACATTAAATTATTGATCGTCTGAAAATGTCACATCACAACACCCTACTCTGCATGGCAATGAAAACGGAACTGGGAACAAGACGCATTAACACAAAACAAGACGGTTAAAAAAAAACGCTCACATCAATCGGTTTTGAAGAAGACATTGTTTTTATTTGACCTTCCTCGTCTGCACAACAAACCCGAAGCATACCTGGGCGTATTCAAGGGCAGACAAGGCTTGCTTTTACAAAGAGTTGTCTCTTCCCCTGCTGCTGTTGCCTGAAGTGTGTGCGTTGACGACAAGATGAATGTTTGATTTCACGGCGCTTTGAGAGAGGAGGTGCAGAGGGCAGGTAAACACGCTCAGCTCTGCGGGCTGCACTGTCTGCACTGAGCCGAGGTGCTGAGGTGCACCGTGTGTTTTTTGGCAACATCTGGTGGCAAAAGTGTAGATTGCAATGCCACACCTCGCATCGAAGGCCATAAATACTGTAGAACATTTAAACTACTGAGATCCTAAAACAGGAAATGACCTCTGATGTGTATTTAAACATAAGAATTCTATAATGAGTCAAATTCAATGTGACGACGGGACACGATAGTTCACAAGAATCCTTTCAGGGGCCAAGATAGTGACATTTTGAAGCTTTTATTACATTTTGAATATGAGATTTCAACTTCATTTGAGTCTTAACATTAACTTTCTGCTTTTAAACAGGTTTTAAATAGATGAATTGAACTGCTTTTAGTTGCATTTGAACAGGTTTAGATGGATCTGAAGAGGTTTTAGTTGCGTTTGAACAGGTTTTAGTCAGATTTGAACATATTTATTCAGATTTGAACAGGTTTTAGTTGAATTTCAACAAGTTTCATTCGGATTTGAACAGATTTTAGTTGAATTTGAACAGGTTTCAGTTGAATTTGAACAGGTTTTAGTTGAATTTGAACAGATTTTAGTTGAATTTGAACAGTTTTCAGTTGAATTTGAAAAGGTTTCAGTTGAATTTGAACAGGTTTCAGTTGAATTGGAATAGGTTTTAGTTGAATTTGAACAAGTTTCAGTTGAATTTGAACAGGTTTCAGTTGAATTTGAACAGGTTTCAGTTGAATTTGAAAAGATTTTAGATGGTTTTAGATTTTTTTGCCTGCAGCCATGTTCACATCTCTCTTTTTTAGCATTTGTGAACAACTATGGTATCCCTGCAGGGACATGCTGTTGTCTATGAACAAAAACATGGAATTAGGTCTGATGGGGATTTCAATGTATACATTTAGAAACCAAAATCTTCAAAGTTTATAAATACCCCAGATCTTAATGCACTCTAGGCATATGTAAGAAGTAATGTAACTAATGGCTCTTTCTTATGGATTCTAATGAGGCCATTTCTCAGGACTGTTACATCACACCCTCAGAGATCTACTTGTTATGGCATGTGCATAAAATAGGAGCTGAAACTGGAAAAAACAAAAAACAAATCCACCCAACAGGCCATTTCCCATGCAATCGTTAAAAAAAATGCACATTTTGATCATGGAAGCAGTGGTCTAGAACAAACGAAAGCAACTAAAAGAGATTTTTGTGTACACTATAAAGGAGAGAGGAGAAAATGTACTAATAGCACATGGATCTAGTAGTCAGGTCAGTTTTGCCAAAGTTAGATTTTTAAAGTAGAGATTTTTTGATGGATAAATCTGGAGCATAAATTGACTTTCACTATTAAGGTCTTGTGTTTTTCGTCAGGGACTTTTAGCATGTAGCCTTTAGCTGATGTAGCACCCTATAAATAAAAAACTGGAATTAAAGACATTTGCCAAAGCCATCCTGCTTACTACTAACTCATCTGCAGAAAATGTATTGCGGTCAGCTTATTTTACGGCACCCAAATGCATGTTGTTCCCAAACGGAGGAATCAGATTTTTCTTTTTTTTTTTTTAATATCTGGGATAACGAGCATGTGTGTGTCTATTTCTCAGAAACTGCAAAGTAAAATCACTCTTTCCCTGAAAATAAAGACCGCCCGTGTTCAGCTGTGCACGACTTCTCTGAGCTTCGTCAGTTCTCTGCATGCACAAAAATCTACTCAACAGGTAAGCACATTATACAACCCAAGATTTGATAAAAAAGAAGCTTCAGGAAGTCCTTTCCATGAATTTCCCTTTACTGGGAAACAACTTTATGCCAGGTTTTCCAAGAAATTCTGACAGGGTGATGATAGTGAAACGAAAAGTCCGTGTTAATTATGTGTTCATCTTATTAGGATCTTCACTGCAGGCTCCGGACAGCAGCCAGTACAGCAGTGGATGTGAGACGCAACACTGCCATCTGTTGTTCACCGGGAAATGGCATCTAACGTCTATTGAAAATGCCTATTTATTATAAGGGTCTATGCAATTATCAAATGTGACAACAGTATTTTCTGACCACTTCAGAATACAGTAAAGGTTATTTAGTATAAAATGTTTCTTAAGTTGGCAAAAATGACACAAAGGAAAGGACTTTTTTGTGTGTCTTTTCATTATTGCTTTTTGTTAGTGTCTCTTAGTGATTTGTGAAAAACGTAGATGGGGAAAATGCCTGGTTTTATATGAGTGTGACTGATTTTGTTTCATTATAATCAGCTTGTGTTGCAGGAAGATAAGATTAATACTGTCATAGCTTTGCCAAGTCTAAAGCGAGGCAGTTTATTCAACAGGCTGTTTCCTTAAATTTAGCCTTCCTCAAATCCACATTAACACAACTGTCACATGTTATCTTTATCGCGGTGCTGTGGTAGGAAACAAGGCTGAGGAGAATCCAAATGTGTCCCGAGCAGCAGCAGTTGTTTCTTGTTTGCGGTGGGTGCAGTCAGCGGGAGGTCAGTCCTGGGCTGCGTCTGTATCACACATTTAGACGATGTGCATGAATAAAACAGCAGCCGTCAGGAAGTGAACACACCGCTGGGACTTCCTCGTGGCATATTCTTCGTATTCTTTCGAGACCTGTGTCAGATCCTATGTAAAATCTCGGTGTGTTTGCGTGTAGGTTTTTATATCTCACTGTTTGTTGTGTCACATCTTTACGTCTTACAGTGCGCCTGGCCAGATATAATGTTTATTTAAAGAGTTTGGGATTCATCTCGACATAGTGGCCCATTGCAAAATCTGTAAGTAACAGCTGTATTTATGAGTGTTTGTTTACTCTTACGTCGAGTTTGATCTTGAAATTGATATGGTGAGATTTCCCAAGTTCTCACAAGACCCTGATGCTCACTTTTGTTGTGGGATATTCCTGTCTTTCTTCGATCTCATGTCGTTCTAAAAATACTGTGCCATGAAAATGTGTTTGCCCCCTTTTTGATTTCTTATTTTTTTGTATATTTGTCACATTTTAAATATTTCAAATCATCAAGATGAAGATAAGTTATAAGAACATAACTCAAGTAAACACAAAATATAGTAATATAAGGGAAAATAAGTTCTTTTTCTGAAATGCTGTGTTGCTTTTATACTAGATGCAATGGTCTCTTCAGTCTACAGAATATTTCCCGAAAAATCATCAAGATGTTTTTTTGGCAAAAGTGAGACGAGCCTTTATGTTCTTTTTGGTCAGAATTGTTTTTTGCTTGAAACTTTGCTGTCGATGCCATTTTTGCCCCGTTTATTTCTAATGGTTGAGTCATGAACTCTGACCTTAACTGAGGCTAGTGAGGCCTGCAGTTCTTTAGATGTTGTTGTGGGTTCTTTTGTGACCTCTTGGATGAGTTGTCTGTGCTTTGGGGGTAATTTTAGTCGGCTAACCACTCCTGGTAAGGTTCACCATTTTTTTCCATTTGTGAATAATGGCTCTCACTGTGGTTGGATGGAGTCCCAAAGCTTTAAAAATGGATCTCACCCTTTCCGGACTGACAGATGTCAATTACTTAGTTTCTCATCTTTTAATTCATGATTTAACAAGGGGGCAATTACCTTGTCACATAGGGCTAGCTAGGTTAATAATTAAAATCATCACTTAAAAACTGCATTTTGTGTTTACTTGAGTTATCTTTGTCTAATATTTAAATTTGTTTGATGTTCTGAAACATTTAAGTGTGTCAAATATGCAAAAAACTAAGAAATCAGAAGGGGCAAATACTTTTTCATGGCACTGTATATAACTCTTGAGATTAATGTGACATTGCACAGAAAACTGAGACTAATACCCAAACTTTTACAATTTTACAGTACATTTTTCATTGTTTTCATAGTGATATCACAGCTATAAACAAATGTTTCTCATCCAAATGTTGTCCGCCACGGTGGTTTCATTGACACTGTATTAACCTAGAGTTTCATTACATTCAGCTGCTGACTGATCGAATGCACACGCCTGTAGCATATCTCCGTGTACTCCTACGTATAAATAAGTAAACAGGCTAACAAGGCAAGTATCTGTGAAATGTATGGCACATATGAGAATAGAGCAGAATGAAAGCTCCTTGTTATAATGTGACAGTGGGAGCAGCTCATTAAAGTGCTGAAGCTCTCGGACGGTGGGCCGGTGATGATGCACAGCATCTACGAGGCAGTGGCATGATCACACAGTAAACCAAATTCAAGGTAGTTAGTATTCACCGCAGTCCACGTCCTTGTAACGCTGTGGAATGTTGGTTTTTATCTCATCGGTGGATCTCATTCATTATTTAGGATGCAGGCACCAACCGACAGACACTCCTCAATAATTCCCGGGGAACTCGCCTGCTGCTTCATAGCTCTGTCTTTTCATACTGCTCCTCATCCTCACATTCTAGCTAACATTTTCTGCATTTTCAACAACACAGGCTGGTTTCTATTCTGCTCGGACAAGTTTGTTTTAAGTAAACCTGGATGGACAGGTTTAGGGCTGATTTGTGCTCCCATTCAGTATGCAATTAAAGCCGTTCATTTAAAATGTTATCATCTCAGCCTTTATGCTTTCAAGCGTTATATGTGTGAATGTCAATGTTATGTTAAACAAACTTTAGGGGGTGATAAAGCCAAAGATTATAGCAAATAGCAAGAAAAACAAGAAATATGGTGACCCCGGAGGAAGTTTAACAATGTACATCTTAAGAAAGAGGCAAAAAAGAAGTCAAGAACAGTGTTTGTCAGTGGTGAGAGGCCTTTGAATGCCGGATGTTGAATTTGTTTCTCCCATTCTGCCGAGAAATTGATGATGAACGTCACATTTTCAAAAGTCCACATGGGCTTTTGACATCTTGCGCTCTCTCTCTCACACCATTAAGTTGGTTTTAACTCACGCAGTTGCTCATCAGAAAGTTCCACCACTGTCTCCCGCTTCAACTTTTAGTAAAGCTCGTCACTGCCCCCTATGGCCACCACATGTACTGCCCTGTTGGTCTGCAAGCTTTGGGAAAACGAACCAAAGTATGGACACAATAAACGCAGAGTACAGACAGAACACTCAGTATGTATCTGAATATGCAAAGTCTTCAGAAATGAATGAATGAATGAATCTATGCTGGCACATTTAGGAATCTCTCCATCAACAGCTGGACACTGCAGTGAGAAATCTCAAACATTTTTGGTATTTTTACTTGATTTATTTTAAGTGTGTTTTCTGAAACTTGGAGCCAGCCTTTAAAATCTTTACACACAAAACTATATACACAAAACAATGAATATCTTACATTTCTTGCAAAAGAAGTTGCTATATGAATAACTTTACAAACTCTTGCAAATATAACACACAGGGCAACAAATCTCTACACATTTGTCTAAATATAACAGGAGTTTTACATAAAATGTACATGAATATCATTACTCTTAACTGGACTAACACACCTGGATTCAATTCATTGTCAGACTATTGCTGCATGTATACAGTATAGTCTGATTAAGGTCAGACACATCTCTGAGCAGCTCCAGAGTCAGACAGAGACACAGAGTAACACACAGGAGGAAAACATGAAGAATAATGTTTAGAACCATGCTCACTCATTTTAAGAAGAGACTGGTGGCAGTAAGACAGTAAGTAAGAAGGTTGTGGGTTTGAACCCTGGCCTGGTGGCCACTTGGGCCCAATCTCTATTCTACCTCTACCCCTTATGCCCTTGTTTTGCGTGTTCATGTGAGATAAAGGAGTGACCAATTTTCATTTGGATCAAGTTGAAGTGCTGTACACCCCTTCAAACCAAGACTTTTGGGGACCACACTTGAAACGAAGGGGTACGCTAAATTCCCAGCATGCAGTGCATTCACCAACAGTACGGCTGTGAGAAAGGTGCAAAATGTAACTAATTATAGATTTTAAAACACAACAGTCCTGTTTTATGTTCCTTTAATCTTAAACTCCTTTATCCATTTTCTCTGCTGAACGTTTCTGTTCTGCTAACGTTAGCGTCACATCAACAGTCTTGTTTTTGCAGAACTTTTTATTAGCTAAAGCATAACACTGCTAACTGTTAATATAAATTGATAGAAATGAACAGTCCGTTTCTTTTTTTTTTCTTTTTTTTTGGTTGTAGCAGCATCCTTCAGAGTCATATATCTGTGATCAGGGACTGAGGAAACACCAACTGATACTCTTCAGAGCAAGACTCAAGTCAAAATGCTCAGTAATACTTTCTAATCATAGGACTTATATTGGTTTTTATACACTCTGATATTGTTCTGCCCTCATGGAGTGTGGTCTTAACTGCAAGAATAGCACATACTGTATGTTGTTGCAGTGTGTCACCCTTGTCACTCTGCTCTATCCAAGCATCACAGCCCATTATGTCAGTGTCATCTCTGCAGAACCCCACCCTCCGCCTACACCATTATCTCTCTCTGTATTTACACACACCACCGACGCACTCAAATGCAGCGCCGCACAATGCCTCAAGGCTGTGCGCCTCCCTGTGCGCTCTGACTCGCTGTTTTGTAATTCCACTCTCATTTCCTTCTGTGCAGTGAAAACAAGTCAGCGGGAGGGCACTGTGAATCAGCAAAAGGTGGCTCGAATCAACTCTTTTAATGCAAATACGCACACGCTGACAGACAGGTGCATTATGGGCCACAGAAAAATGCAATAGCACGGTTGAACAAGCAGATATGTTTAGCCCCAGTTAATTTTTGACACTGAATTCGTTTCGCCGTTATCACCAACAACAGAGGAAGGAATTAAACCACTTTTATGGGCATCTAGTGTCAAACTTCAAGCTTAATTTTATTGCAAAAATGTGAAATACTGGCTGATGCTATCCTGGAGGCTTGCTGCTTACTTACTCTGTTCAGTTATTCTTTATTAATATTGCCTAGTAGTGTTTTGCTTTCTGTAGAAACTGTGCCAGAAAATACATCCACTGACATTCTTTTAGATTTGACAATTTTAAAGGAATTAAAGGCGAACAAACTTTTTGCAGTCAGGTAGGCATAAGCAGCGAGCTCATTAACTTTAATCAACTACACCTAATAAAATCTTAAGCCCCCGTCAGATCTTACATTTTAGTTGGTCTCCTGTCTGTCCAGCTCATTGTGTTCATACTTGGTTCATACAGGTGTGCTCCTGAGAGGCTGTCAACACAACAATGTGTTTTGCCCAAAGCAAAAAAAGGTTCTGTTGTGTTTTGGCAGTTCTTTTACACAACAGCATTCTCATAACCTTGCGCTGCAGCTGGATTCTCGCGAGATTTGGGAGTTTCCAAAACTCTTGTAAATCCATCTTGTATCGCGCCAACCAAACCGCTTGAGTTGGCGAACCGTGGACTCACCAGACTCTTTTGACCAATGATGTTACAGCACTAACAGGTAGAGGCAGGTTTTTAATTTGAAGAAAGCAACAAGCGCTCTCTTCTCTTCTTTGTTATCAACATGGCTACGACGAAAGATGTTAGCGTTGACGCTGCTATCGAATCAGTTTTATCAGAAGTAGAGAGTATTTCTTCTTTGAAAGAAGCGCAAAGAGTGGCACGTCATATCGTTGCTATGATTGGCTAAAGAAATCTCATGCTAAGCGGATACTAGTCGGTGCTTCATCCAATCAACACCAAGTTTTCGACAGAAGGCGCCTCCCTTTTGCGCTTTCAACGGGAGCCTTCCCAGATGGTACTGCGAAATAGACTATGTTCTGTGGAGCAGTTCTATCTGGCAGAGTCAGGTTAGCATTCTCACTCCACAAAAAAAAAAAAAAAAAAATTGGAGAAATTGGAGTTTTTTTGTCCAGGCAGAGGGTGCCGTGTTTGTTGTTCAGTAAAAGTGATTATATAACAGCCACGTTCCAGACAGCTATTGGCTGCTGGCTACACAGAGCAAGTAGAACAATACTAATCCATTTGTGTATTTTATAATAAACTCCTGTTTTCTGATTTTTAGAAAAACATGTACACATTGCTACTAAATTAGACTTCTTGTTGCATGTAATTCCTATAGCATTAGCAACCGTGACGTTTTACAGTGCCCCTACTGGCCTGGCAAACACAGTACAGCTAGCCACCAACTTGTTTTGAATACACTGTACCAGACAATATTTACGTTTTTATATTGTTTGATTGCATGTAAACAGCCCCTGAGTCTGCATTGGGAGCCTTCATCAAACACTACATCCAAATGAAGTTTAGATCTTACCATAAACTTCTAGCTCTGAGTTAAGAGTTAGACCAATGCAATCCCATAATTATCTCTTCTGCTTTAAACATAGGTTGAATGCATTGACAATATTTATCTGCATTTCGATGTTGGAAATAAGCCCGAACCTCGATAACTTGAATAAGAGCCAGATGCAAGGAAAAAAAAAAGTGAGCAGATGTGCAAGTGTATCTTTGTTATTACCAACTTCAAAACAGCCAGTTGCTGTTGTATTGTTACAAATTTGGCTTGTAATTAGCCACATTTCCTATGCCCCATCTTTGCACAAAAAACAGCAGTCTTTCTCCTACAAATGGTTTGCACGTACCTCTCAAATGTACCATATTTACAAGCCATGTGCTCACGGACTAAATGGTTTTGCTCTATATTTTTTATATTTTTTTTTTGTTTTTTTGAGTGTACTATGCTCTCTGTGTCTGTTTTGTACCGGAAAACGATTAGTAAATCTGGCCCCATCTGAATTATCCCATCAACAAGCACATGTAACCATGTAACTCCAAGTTCAAGACCCCCAGCCAAACACAACCATCCATTCTTCATGTGTGGCTGCTGTGTTTGCTGGTTCAGTCTTGAAGCAGACAGCTCAGGGCTGGCGCCGGCGCTCACAACATACCTCGCCCTGAACCTCGGAGCTGACAGATATCTCTCTCACAGCAACCATCTCCGCTCCTCTCAATCACTTTCTGACACCGTCTCTCAGCAGCCAAATACAGGAGCTACATCTGGCGCCCAGTCAGACACTACGCCCTGACAGCACATGGAGAGATGTATCAGAGCCAAGAGGATAGACTGTCTCCCAATCACTGATATTTATCAAAGAAAGAACTGCTATCTATCCAGACTGGAAGTATGGATCCTGACAGCCGACGAGATGCTGGTAGAGAATAGAGAGAAACATAAGAAGGATTTCTAGAGAGCAGTCCAGGTTGGGTTGGTACAACACTAAATGACTGACTTACTTTTATGTCTCCAATGTAAAAGGAAACGGCAAACTACAGTTGCATCATTTGTAGATGCAATTTTAGTATAGTTCTCATTTACTGTGCTCCTCTGTCAAAAGAACCAAACAGGATTTTCATTAAAAATAAACTTAATGCTCATATAGTGGACGCCCTTCTTATTAGACACCCATTACAGTAACACATTGTCACACAGCATCAGTCCTCTTCATATATTTCACTGTTTACATCCCATTTTGACGTGTTTGGGATGTCACTTGCCGCTAGAGAGCTCTAGCATGACCCCAGAGAGGAAGAGGTTAAAATTGAATCAATAGAAAAAGTGGGTATACCCTGTTTAATGAACCGACGCAAACTCTGTTCAACACTGTTCAGTTTTATTTCTGTAGCCCAGTATCTCAACAATTGCCTCAAAGGGCCTTAGCGCTTCCATCAGGTTGAGGAAAAACTCAAAAACCCCATAGACCAATTTAAAAGCGTACTTTTGGAACATTCATTGAGTAGATACAGCAGTTAGAATCATAGAATGGATTATTGGATGTTTTGACAGGGAGCTGACCAATTAGTTATGTCCCAAAAATACATTCATTAATAAATAACTAGTATAATACAGAGATATAGAAAATAATTGCATTCAAAATTGTGAGAACGTGTTTAACGGTAGTCTATAACAGCAATTACACTTCACTGTGGTATTGCACCAAATTTGTTGTTACTACAATTTGACTACTAATATATAACAGATCATATGAAGCCCATTTCTAACCTAGCATCTAAAATCAGAAATTTTAAAATGAACAGTAGCCCTTCGGGAACTTTTACCCAGTGGCACTGCGTACATTTTAGCCGAAAGATATATATTCTCATAATCATTTAATGGTATCTGACTGACAAAGTACCCTCAGCTATAAATGGTGCAGAAAGGTCAATACACTGGACCCAAGCAGAGTCGTATTCGTGCAAAATACCCTAAAAATGACCCTATGATTTAAGAGTGTTTTTTTTTTCTTCCAAACTTGCCGACTCAACTTGAAAACAAAGGACATCTGTAAAATGACACTGCTGTCATGACATACAATATTGTTGTCGTTGTTTTGTGCACCCACGCTATTTACAAGGTGACTTCTTGCTGTCGTCCTGTTCATAAATAAAACCTATAAATCCCAAGGAGTTGTCCGCACCATTGGTGAAGCGAAGCTAGACGGAGATCTGAATTTCTCTCACCAATACACCATCTTTGTCTGTCAGCTCTACAAGCAACTGTCTCCTGTCATGCTGCTTCCTGACTCTCCTAGAGTGATGTATGACGTACACACCACACCCGCTCTTTACACAATAGGGCAGTGGTGTCAAACTCAAAATGGTGAGGGGCTGCAATACTTAATCAGAATCCTTTCTGGGGCCAAAGGTGATGACATTTAGAAGCTTTTATAAAATTTTGGATGCGAGATTTCATTTTCATTTAAGTCTTTTAAGATTAATTTCCTCCTTTTATAGAAGCTGTTAGTAGTTTGCAGGTTTTTGTTGGACTTGAACAGGTTTAAGTCAGATTTGAACTGGTTTTAGATGGATTTGAATTGGTTTTAATTGGATTTGAACAGTTTTTAGTTGAATATGAACACTTTTTAGTTGAATATGAACAGGTATTAGTTTAATTTCAACAAGTTTTATTTATCTTTGTAGCAAAAATGAAATCCATTAAAACCTAGTGCCAAAAATATCCCTTTCCTAATGTGCTGAAGGGCCACATAAAACACTGCAAAGGGCCGCATTTGGCCCCCGGGCCTTGAGTTTGACATGTGTGCAATAGGACAAAAATAACACAATTTTTCTGCATTTACAGCTACTGTGTATATTTCTCTTTTTGAAGATGTTTTGCCTGACAAACATTGCTATTGTGAGTTGTAATGAGTCAGACTGTTCTGTTCTGAGAGACGGATGTTTCATTTAATGATCGTGATAAGCTGAGCGATTTGCCTTGGCGTCTCTTGCAGGTGCACTTTAAACGTCTCTGAGAACTGCTATCTATCCAGACTGGAAGTATGGATCCTGACAGCCGACGAGATGCTGGTAGAGAATAGAGAGAAACATAAGAAGGATTTCTAGAGAGCAGTCCAGGTTGGGTTGGTACAACACTAAATGACTGACTTACTTTTATGTCTCCAATGTAAAAGGAAACGGCAAACTACAGTTGCATCATTTGTAGATGCAATTTTAGTATAGTTCTCATTTACTGTGCTCCTCTGTCAAAAGAACCAAACAGGATTTTCATTAAAAATAAACTTAATGCTCATATAGTGGACGCCCTTCTTATTAGACACCCATTACAGTAACACATTGTCACACAGCATCAGTCCTCTTCATATATTTCACTGTTTACATCCCATTTTGACGTGTTTGGGATGTCACTTGCCGCTAGAGAGCTCTAGCATGACCCCAGAGAGGAAGAGGTTAAAATTGAATCAATAGAAAAAGTGGGTATACCCTGTTTAATGAACCGACGCAAACTCTGTTCAACACTGTTCAGTTTTATTTCTGTAGCCCAGTATCTCAACAATTGCCTCAAAGGGCCTTAGCGCTTCCATCAGGTTGAGGAAAAACTCAAAAACCCCATAGACCAATTTAAAAGCGTACTTTTGGAACATTCATTGAGTAGATACAGCAGTTAGAATCATAGAATGGATTATTGGATGTTTTGACAGGGAGCTGACCAATTAGTTATGTCCCAAAAATACATTCATTAATAAATAACTAGTATAATACAGAGATATGGAAAATAATTGCATTCAAAATTGTGAGAACGTGTACAACGGTAGTCTATAACAGCAATTGCTCTTCACTGTGGTATTGCACCAAATTTGTTGTTACTACAATTTGACTACTAATATATAACAGATCATATGAAGCCCATTTCTAACCTAGCATCTAAAATCTGAAATTTTAAAATGAACAGTAGCCCTTCGGGAACTTTTAGCCAGTGGCAGGGCGTACATTTTAGCCAAAAGATATATATTCTCATAATCATTTAATGGTATCTGACTGACAAAGTACCCTCAGCTATAAATGGTGCAGAAAGGTCAATACACTGGACCCAAGCAGAGTCGTATTCGTGCAAAATACCCTAAAAATGACCCTATGATTTAAGAGAGTGTTTTTTTTTCTTCCAAACTTGCCGACTCAACTTGAAAACAAAGGACATCTGTAAAATGACACTGCTGTCATGACATACAATATTGTTGTCGTTGTTTTGTGCACCCACGCTATTTACAAGGTGACTTCTTGCTGTCGTCCTGTTCATAAATAAAACCTATAAATCCCAAGGAGTTGTCCGCACCATTGGTGAAAAGCTAGACGGAGATCTGAATTTCTCTCACCAATACACCATCTTTGTCTGTCAGCTCTACAAGCAACTGTCTCCTTTCATGCTGCTTCCTGACTCTCCTAGAGTGATGTATGACGTACACACCACACCCGCTCTTTACACAATAGGGCAGTGGTGTCAAACTCAAATGGTGAGGGGCTGCAATACTTAATCAGAATCCTTTCTGGGGCCAAAGGTGATGACATTTAGAAGCTTTTATGAAATTTTGATGCAGATTTCATTTTCATTTAAGTCTTTTAAGATTAATTTCCTCCTTTTATAGAAGCTGTTAGTAGTTTGCAGGTTTTTGTTGGACTTGAACAGGTTTAAGTCAGATTTGAACTGGTTTTAGATGGATTTGAATTGGTTTTAATTATTTGAACAGTTTTTAGTTGAATATGAACACTTTTTAGTTGAATATGAACAGGTATTAGTTTAATTTCAACAAGTTTTATTTATCCTTGTAGCAAAAATGAAATCCATTAAAACCTAGTGCCAAAAATATCCCTTTCCTAATGTGCTGAAGGGCCACATAAAACACTGCAAAGGGCCGCATTTGGCCCCCGGGCCTTGAGTTTGACATGTGTGCAATAGGACAAAAATAACACAATTTTTCTGCATTTACAGCTACTGTGTATATTTCTCTTTTTGAAGATTTTTTGCCTGACAAACACTGCTCTTGGGAGTTATAATGAGTCAGACTGTTCTGTTCTGAGAGATGGATGTTTCATTTAATGATCGTGATAAGCTGAGCGATTTGCCTTGGCGTCTCTTGCAGGTGCACTTTAAACGTCTCTGAGGAATGAAATATGCGTTCGGAGGAAGTCGCGGTTCTTTGCATAGGGTTGATCTCACGCTGCGACGGAGCGCTGACTCAAAGGTCTATGTTTATATCCACCACATTGACTTCTACTGACTTCCCACAGCGTTGTCCTTGGCTCATAAACCCTGTCACACAGCAGCTTATTCTAACTCTTCTACTTATTTGAATTAACATAGAAAACTCTATTATTGATGGACAGTGTGTTAGGTCTAGAATATGTGTTAAGATTCATGTGTATAGTGAGGTCAAGGTGTGAAAGTAGATGACATAGTGTACATACTGCTGTGGGAAAGAGTAGAAGAAGAGGAAACAGTTTCTGTTTATTTCTTAACTTTCTAAACTCCATTTTTTTAAGAGTATAGGCCTCATTAATTGGCTTAGATAATATACCAAGCAAGAGCCTTAATATGGAACACAGTCTGTAGTTTATTCAAAATAAAACGTTTCTAATAAGGACTGGGACAGTAAGGCACACAAGAATATTTGTTCAAGTTAAAATGACAAGGGAAAGAAAATGATAGATATTAGGGCATCTTGCAGCTCATACTTTATAAATTACAAAGGAGTCGATGTCTACTCTCCATTAAACATGAACAGAACTGGAAGGTTATTAAGATGATCACATGTTTCACACAAAAAGATTCAGTCGCGTTTTTGCCATTATACGGACAAGAATAGTGTTACTGTTCACAGAAAAGTTCACTTTTGAGCTTGGCCGAGGAGGTGCCTTTGATTTGTTCCAAAATCAGCTGTGCTTATGTAAAACCAACTTTCTCAGTAAAAAAACTTTGCTGTGCTATTGCAACAGGTCCCTAATAATTACATACATTTCATTAATTGTTAATTCATACCTGACATCCAGATTCCATGTATCTCCTGCGTATTGTGTTTTGGGTTAAGTCCTAGGGTGACCATATTTCCAAACCTCCAAACTGGGACATTTACTTTTTATACACATACCCACTGGCAGATGAAAAAAAAAAAAAAAAAGTGCTGCTAAATCTTTCCTCCAATAAAACAATGGTAATTTTTATTGTTTTATATCAGTGTGTATGCATATCAGTGAACACAAAATAAAAATTGGTTAACGTTACCAAGAAAGCAAAAAGAAGAATGAACTTTTCAGACCATAATCTAAGAACATTATAGACGCACAATGAAGCTACAGCCTCAGGTTGAATGTGATGGCAGTTTGTGGGAAATAATACATGGTAGTGCAAATGAATAAATAAAGTGACAAAAGTCTATGACCAATTTACTGAAGTTAGCAGCAGTGATTGCTGACACTGGGACAAGGCCCGTTCAAAAGTGAGACATTTTTGTGTTTTTACAGATATTTGTTGGGACATGGGACAGGTATTGTGAAAGTGGGACAGTGCCCATTAAATTAAATAACAGAATGTTTGTATTACAGAACATGCCAGTTTTTGCAGTTTGACATTGTGTAGATGGCTCTTAAATATGTTGTGCCTTAAGTGCAGGAAACTGCTGCAGGAATAAACCAGAAACAGACTTCTGTTTATTACAGCAGTATATGGCTATACCTCCAGCTTTTTGTATTGGTGCTAAAGAAGATGCACTCTCTTCTGTTTTAAAGTGAATGGAAATGCATCTCTGTTTTCAAAGCTTCCATAAATACATATAGAAACAATGCTTGTAGGACAACACACTGCTCACAGCACAGTCAAAACATAAGCCTCTTCAGGGTCACCCGTACCAAACCAAACCAAGCCATACATTACTACTCAGTAGAAACATGGCTTTAATAACTCATTTGACAATGGAAAGCTACTTGGGGGACGGGGAGGCTCAAAGGCGTTTATTAGACAACTATAGCCCAGTTTACTACAATTTACAAGAGTGGGAGCTTCTAGACTGGGAAAGCTATTAGTGCCCGGTGTAGAGCCCGATGGTGCTCCAGGGGGCAGGTAATGGCTGGGTGGGAGGTTGTCATGGGCCTAATGAAGACAAAGGCAGGGTGTGTGAAGTGCCGAGGCATGAGCAAGAGGCCCTTAATGCTCCGTTAATGGAAACCGCCTCTGTCCTTGACACACAGCTCGTGGGCATGTCACAGCTCTGCATATGCACACGGTTCAAGTACATTATATAGCACATATAATTTGCATAAGGCTTTCCAAAGTACACAGAGATGCTTTTTAGCTGGCGGTTACCATTACATTAGCGTTGGTTATTCCCCTCATCATTTTTAACACTGATTATGAATCATTTCCGCACCTTGCCACTTCCTGTACTCCAATGGGAAACAGAAACTAAAACCATGCAAAATGATTTTTGGAAAAGTTATGTGGTATCTTGTTCTGACCCGACTTACTGGCAGAACTCTTGAAGGCATTGCTATTAAAAGGTAAAGGGTGTTTATTAAGGTGATGTTTAGATTTTTAGACGTTGAAAGTCTGTGGTTCAACTATCTGAGGTTTTTTCATTAAGGAATACACATAATAAAGACCTTAGATACAGAAAAAAAAGGGAAAAAAAAGTTGCTATGGTTAGATGACAATGACAAGAAAAACGAGGCCGACTTATACTTTTAAAACATTCTTAGTCCCACAATTTAAATCAAATGACAGTATTCTCTCTTTCACTTTCCATAATGTTACCCAATATTACCGTCTTACAGCCTTCTCCAAACTACGCAACATTTCCAGATTGGTGTGTCCTCAGCTTGCATCAAGGCTGGAAACCTAACGTCTAAACACTCATTCTGGATCTGGATGGGAGTATTGATGTTTTTTTGTTTTTGTTTTTTTTTGCTGTACAAATAACGCAGAGAGGTACACATAACTGCAAAAAAACAAAACAAAACAACAACAACATACTGTTGATCTATCCATAACCGAGCCCCTGTGTAAACCCACAAACTAGTGGCTGCCGGGGCAACAGAGGGTTATATACAACTCCACACCATTAGCTTCATTGATACCTGTGCCCTGCGTCAGATTGGTGTAAGAAAGATGTTGCCGTGTTGTGTGCATTGTCTTAAGTGGACTTGTTGACATTACTCACCTCCATCCTGACTGGGACTTGTTGGAGCTGAACGCTAATCAATACCAAGACCACATGGAACATCCGTCTGACTTATTAGTCCCAACTAAGCAGGTGGCATCCAAACAGCAACTACTATTTGCTGAATGAACTGACCCAACAACTCCACACATGACCTGTTGACACTTTTTAAAGCAACACTATGTAACTTATTTTAGGCTATATACTCACTAAAAGACTAAATGAGACAAATGCTTTGGTAAAACACACATGGGAATTTTAACTTTTCATAAATATCCTATGAATATCCTATTTGCTGCCACACGTTTTGCCAAGATGTGTGTCTTTTCAAGAGAAGACAGTGTTCCCCGAAACTCATAAAACCTGGGGCACTTTGTCTGTAAAGGAGAGGTTGGTCTTTTTGTCTCATGTCCAGAAACCATCAAAATAAATGTATTATATTTTAATGTAATGATTTTTAAGCTCTGGGGCTTCATGATTTAATAGTAAAGCCATTATTGATTTTTAAATGATTATTGAAAATTCAATAATGTATCATGATGCAAGTATTTGCATCAGTGCAGTGTGTTAATATTTAAGAATTTTCAGAGACAGAGTCTTCTCTGTTCTGTTTGTTCTGTTTGGGCTGAGGGCTAAGGCTGTGGGCAAGTGGCTCGGCTCCAACAACGACAACAGTAAAAGTGATCAGTGCCAGGTAATAGTGGAAACTGTAGAGTGAGCACCTGCTTGGCTAATTGTGTTTTTGCAATCCAAATATTAATCTGAAAGAACTGGTAAATGCATCCAGACTTTTTAAAAATCTTCACTTTGGAAGGCCTTTTTCTCAGTTTTGCAGCCTGAAAAATGAGAGGCACAAACGTGAAAAAAAGTATGCATTTAACATATTGGTGTATGTGTAGCCAGGGCCCAAGTTATGTTCAGCTGCTTTTGCTTTTGTTTCCTACCCCTAAGGATAATTCCAGGATTTGTGCCACTGGGGCGGTGGGACTACAGTCACAAGTATTTTGGGTCACATATCACAGCCCCAGCTGGGGTTAGAGCACAATACTGTGAGCTTTTATGTTGAATTTGTACCAACTTATCCCAAAAATTGCCCTTTTCTGTACCTGGCCATTCGGGGCTAAGCAGTGACACAACTGCTTCACGTCTCCAGTCACAAATGCCCCAAGTATATAGTAATAATATATATATCAAGTGTAGCTGAGTCCTTTTGGGTATTTTCTGTGAAGCCAAAAATGTCAAGTTAAAAAATATAAATGAAATGTATTGCTGTTGCTGATGTAAAAGAATCTGCTGCGGTCAGACTGAACGAACAGGCTGTACTTTGATGATTTGATTATTATATACTTGGATTATTGCATGAGACTGTGCTTTCAAAATAATAACGAAATGTCATTGGATTTCACAGTAGGAATACTTCTGAATGTGCTATGTGAATGTGTGTAAGTGTGGCATACGTTGTTGGAAAGACTTTGAAAAGAGCAAGTCTCACTCATTCATTTGGACCACCTAATTAAAAAAACAAACAAACAAAAAAGAAAAGAAATTGGCTAATTTCTCTTGTGTTTACCAATGTATCAGTGCTGCACCTTTAACTCCATCCACAGCAGCCCTCCCTGCATGTGGCCTGTGTGTGAACGTGAAGCAGGTCAATGCATTACATCTGTATGTGAATGAAACAGAGGAGACCCGGCCTGTGGAGTCTCTGCCTCTCCGATGATCTACTTTCAAAGGAAGTGTGACTGAAATTCATGTCAGGGTGAATCTCTGGCTGAAACAATAGGGCTGCAGCGGAAAAAAAGAGCTCAGTTATCGATGGCACCACACTGCCCTCTTGTGGTGGATGAAAAAAAGCTAGACTTGACTAAAACACAAACCATCTTCAGCATATGTAGTGAGTGACATGCTGATGGTTTGTGGGTGGCAAATGGAGACTGCTGTTGTTCAATGTGTTACTTCAAATGTGATTAAAATAAAGTAGCTCAAAAAAAATTCTATTTTATCCATTTTGATAAAATAGCCCTCCAGTACAGTTCACTTGTTGTTACCACATTTGAGCCACTCTGTAGAACCACCACAAAGAATAGCCTATATATTCCACAGTCAAGAGCAATTAGGATCATAAATCATTCAGGTTATTTTGACCAAACAAATCTACTGCATCTACATGTGCTTTATTTATTTATTTATTTATTTATTTACACACTATTTAAATAAATATGATGATATATTTAAGTTCGACAGCTTATAGAATCTCTTTGTGAGAGCCTTTTGCCCTTTTGATAGGTACAATGTAGAAGGACGGGAAAGGAGTTTTAGAGAGAGTAGAATTACATCAAGCAAACCAAGCTGGAGTCAAACCTGGGTTTGATTTTTTGCACAAAATCAGATACAAATCCAAATGACTGAAAATGCAGAATTTTGAATTTTCCCTTTTCTTTCCCATCACACAGGGAATATGATCCCAAAAAGCAATGGAAATGACTGTTGTGGAAATGACATTTAGATCCATCTGCTTTTTAACATCTTTTTTTGAAGTTAACATTAAACATACTCAAATATACACACTATAAAATGTCAATTTTCTTTTTTTCCCCAACAGTAAAAGGAAATAGGGATTCTTTGAAACTGACCAAAATAATTTGGTCTGGATATTTCTCAGTTTTAAGTCGTGTCCATGAAGCTGACTCTCTAGTGCTGCTCTGAACAATAAAATTAAATTGATATAAAGACAAAGACACAACAAGAATCTGTAGCATCACAGTATGTATGTATGTATACGGTATGTGGTGAATGACTCACAAGCCTTGGGTCTTCTTATTTTCAATAAATTATGTTCTCTCATTTTTTTTTCTCTTCTTCTTTCTAACAAAAACATCTGCACAAAGGACACCCTCTGCTCCTTCATGCCTGAGTGGAGCGGCCTACATCAGCCTTGTCCAGGTCCATTCACTTGGATAAGGACACGGTCTGGAGCTGACCTCCTTCACTGTTTCTCTCTTTACACTGCTGGGCTTTTGTGGATCCACTGAACTGTCACTGGAGACTTAAAGGGAAAGTCCTTGTTTGTTCAAGGGGTCTATGAGGGAGTAAAGGAGAAAAGGACATTGTTTCAAATTTGTTTGTAGGACGATATATCTTTTGGAATGCTCAATGTTCGACCTATAATTTTGTTTTTGTTGTTGGAGGTCAGAGGTCAATGTCCAAGTCTCACATGCATAAAGGTAGATGGATAGAACCAGTGCATGAAACAGTTTTACTTTGGATTTGAGACTGATGTTGCAGTCTCTAAGTAATATAATCAAATATTGTACCATACTACTTAACACCATATAATATAATAACATAATAAAGTTATCATTCTATTTATGAACCTGTTTAAGTACAATCTTTATGTATTGGTTAAATAATTATGTATAAACTATACCAGTATTTGAACTGATACTGAAAAATAACCATAACATAAATAAGACATAACACAAAGAAGCAAAGCAATAACAAAATATTAACTTGTGCACAATCTGTGTTAATGCCTTTCATTCAACTCAGGTTTTATGAAGTCTGTAGCTCAGTGCTGTCCTGGGGGGATTATTAATTCACAGCACAGAATCATAACTGTGTGTGTGTTTGTGTTTTGAGTTTGTGCAGATAATGAGCCTCCGGTCTGTTGCCTCTGACTGCAAAAGAATTCAATAGGACTAAAAGCTGCTCATGAAACACAACTTTATGAACCCATTACTTAAAAGATAGCTGAACGGTTCTTGTACTCAGATACAGGCTTGTCGGCGAAGATTGCTTCTGCTTTTTTTCCATCATTTTCTCATTATGCATTTAGCATAAAATACATACAGTTGTTTATTCTTATGATGATTCTATCCAGTGACTTTCTCTAGATTGTACAAGCATTGCTGTACAAGTGCATGCCCGTTGTTGACCACTTGTTCCTCTTCTACTGTTAATTGTAGTAGTATATGCATGGCGACAAGTGGACCACTCAGAGGGAACCAAAGGATGAAGGGTTCCAGAAGTAGAACGTTACGGCACAATTTTTTGGGACACCATCTGCCAATGGAAACCGACCCAGTCTGTACTGTAGCAATCTGTTATAATCGCAAATCATCAATTGTAAAGAACTTATTAGTGTGAAGAACTGCTTGAACCAGGACAAAAATGTGGTTGACTCACAACAAACCTAGACTAAACCAGGACTAAACCTTGGACTACATCACTAAAGTGAGACTAAAATCTGGACTGAGACTTAA